>OY992888.1:41654925-41734925 GCA_963921405.1 Cepaea hortensis
TTGTTACATGGGCATCCAGATTGGGCAGATATATTGTATTTGTTACCTGGGCTTCCAGATTGGGGAAAATATGTTGTATTTGTTACATGAGCTTCCAGATTGGGGCACATATGTTGTATTTGTTACACGTACTTCCAGATTGGGGGCTAATATATTTTCTTTGTTGCTCGGGCTTCCATTTTATGGCTGATATGTTGTGTTTGTTAAATGGGCTTCCAGGTTGAGACAGCTATGTTTTATTTGTATCAAAGACTTCCAGATTAGAGCTATTGCGTTGTATTTGTAACAGAGACTTCCAGATTGGAGCTATTGTGTTGTATTTTGCAACAGAGAGTTCCAGATTAGGACTATTATGTTGTATTTATTACACGGGCTTCCAGGTTAACACGAATATCTCGTATCTTTTACTTGGGCTTTCAGTTTATTGTAAATTCATTGCCCGTTTTTGCATAGGCTTGCGGTTTAGCCTAAATGTCCTACGTGACACACGAGCTACTTGTTGGGGCTATTTACGCTAAAAGTATCCTGATTTCTGTTGCGCGCACTGTCCTTGAACCAACCCTGGCAACCGGATCGATAGTGGCCGTTGACTTCCACTGGGTTGGGTCCGTCAGATGAAAGCAGACCTTTCTTGCAACAGCTCTGTATGTTGATGTATAATTTATAGTATGGAGCTGCGGAGGTTTGCAATCAATCGCCCTATATGTGTTACACCGCTTTCGTTTCACAGCTGTTTTCCTCGATATTATTAATTGATTGGAGATAAACTTATGCGTTCATCAACGCTGTTGTCGCCATCATTCTCATCATTATAATAAATATTATCATCAATATTGTCGTCATATTTTTTTTTTATTTGCGGTCCTCGCTTTAAACTCTGGCGAAGCTCATGCGTGCTACTACTTCTAGTTCAGTAGAATGATTTTTGCGTGTGGATTAGTTTTCCCTGTTACCAGTGTCCCTCGCCATCAGGCGAACCCCACCCCGACTTCTGAGGTACTTGTAATTTACGTCCCCAAGTCAAGGACGAGAAGTCAACATTTTAGTCCAACTGACTGGTGTAGAGGTTGAACCCACTACCTCGGCATCAGCGCACCGGAAGTTTAAGAGTGTGGGCTCTTATCCATTTTGCCATGCTGACTTCTGTCGTCGTCATTGATAGTCTTCTTCTTATTCTTCATCGACGCTATTATCAATATAAGACAATTCTTCCGTTAGGGTCGCTTCACACTCTTGATCTTTACATTGCACATGGCAGCCCTGTAAGGGATTCTCGTCGTCAGTGGCGCTAAAGATGCGAAGAAGAAGAAGAAGAAGAAGAAGAAGAAGAAAGAAGAAGAAGAAGAAGAAACAGGATGGGGTAGAAAGAGAAGAATGTGGGGGAAAAAAGAAGAAGAATGGGGAAGAAGAAGAGTATGAGTACGATAAGAAAAGAGGAGAAAGAATGGAAGAGAAGAAGAAGAATGGAGAAGAGAATGAGGAGGAGGAAGAAGAAGAAGAACACCGGTCAGTTGGACTCAAGCGTTGACTTCTCGTCCTTGACTTGGGGGCGTATATTGCAAGTATCTCAGAACTCGGAGTGGGTTTCGCCTGATGACGATAGACTCTGGTAACAGGGAAAGCTAATCCACACGCAAACAATTTAGTGCACAAGAAGTATCAGCATGTATATGGACTACACTTGAGTTCAAAACTAGCGAACGCAAAACAAAAACAAAAAACACAAAACATTAAAGTAAACAAAAACAGCGGGATAATAATAATAATAATAATAATAATAATAATAATAATAATAATAATAATAATAATAGACGGATTGTATCTGCAGCAAAGAACCTCAATGGCTCGGAACGCTGAAGAAGAAGAAGAAGAAGAAAAGAAGAAGAAGAAGAAGAAGAAGAAGAAGAAGAAGAAGGAAGAAGAAGAAGAAGAAGAAAAAAGAAAGTCGAATGAGGAAGAAGAAGAGGAATATCCATAAAAACTAAATCCGGGGGCAATAGGTTGCAGCCATATCTATAACTTCCTGTTACTCTGTAACTGATGATACCTAGCAGCTCTGAGAGACACTGCCAGGCGTCTTTGTGTTACTCCCTGCCCCAGACAAGACACCCTACGGATTTAATTGGATGTTTACCGGTGGAACACCCGGCCAGGTCTAAATTCGGGTTCCTCCCCAGTTTCTCGTTCGTCTTGCGGATGCGTATCTTGGGGGGGGGGGGGGGGACCTGTGGGCCGGCGAATGTGTCGGGGGGGGGGGGACTGTGGGCCGGTGAATGTGTCGACAGCTGTAAGTGTTTGGTGGCTGTTGTTGATGGATAGGCTTTTTGGGCAGGTGTGTGATGAGCCATCTATTAGCCTTCATTGATTGGGATGATGATTTTGAGGGAGGAGGGGGAGAATAGACTAGGTAATGATGGAGAAGCTAGGTAGATAATGTTGGAGGAAGGTGTGGGGGGGGGGGGGGGGGGAGAGAAAAAGCAGAATTACTTGGCTGTTATACACGTGGATAACGAATTACTTAGCAACAGAGATGAGCTTCCTGAGACGAATGTTGCAGAATTCCTTGGACTACCAGAGTAACTAACAACGATTGCCGGAAATATGCTAATGAAACTAGAACAGTATATACAACAATAAGAAAGAGACAGCTTTCTGTTGTTATGTCTTAAGAAAAGAGGCATTGGAGAAAACCGTGATCACTGGAAATATCAAAGGAAAGAGAGGCAGAGGCAGACCAAGAGAAAATGATGATGTGTGGGTTGAGACGGTGGCATAGAGGAATATTATTAGCAGAGTTGATCCAGAACACTAAACACCGAGATCTGTGGAGAGCCATGAACGCCCACGCCAGCTGGCAGGACACTTTATGATGATGATGATTGGTGGAAAGGCAGGAGGGCTAATTCTGACGATCATAATCCGCCTCAGCTGTTGCGTTTGCTCCACAGTGGAGTTTATATATATACTGTTAATTGGCAGATTCAAGCAGGAGGGTGGAACCGTTCCATGTAGCGCAGGTAAATGTGACATCAACACCAACAGGTAGCAGCAAGGCAGACGGCATGTGCTCTTGCCTGTTACCGCCGACCACATGCCATGAGAGGAGCCTGGTGAAAGAAAGGTTGTAATCAGTGGAGAAGGTATTTGGCTTTCCTGGCCCTGTTAGCACCGTCTTCCCCAGGCTGGTGTTACTGTCAGGCAGTCACATGCTAGATCAGGGGCTGTTACACATAATAGTCATTTAGAACGTTATCTTGATGTATCGTCGGCGTCTCTGGTCTATGGGGATGGCGAAGCAGCTTTAGTTCCCCGTCATAGGAGTCGAGGGTTTGAAACCAGCCGTGGGCAATTTGGAACCAGGTCGCCTTGCGTAGTTTTCGATGGTTTGAGGCGTCGGTCATTCAGAAAGCGTAGGCAGACTACGGGGAAAGTGAAGTTGTCTGGTGAATCATAACCAGGCAACATACATATACACACATATACATACATGAGAGAGAGCAAATATTAGCAAATATAAACGGTGACCGCGAATTATTTGGATATATTATAAAAAGGGGATTATAAATGACTTCGATATGACACAGAGGGCCACACAATATTTGACTTTTATACAAGGTGGTCATACATTACGTGGATATTGTAACAGGTCATCAGGAAATGATTGGTTATTATAACAGTTGACCACAAATTAGTTGGGTATTACGAGTTACTTAGCTACTATACAATTGCTTATAACGAGTTACTTAGCTACTATACAATTGCTTATAACGAATTACTTAGCTACTATGCATGTGGATCACGAATTACTTGGCTATTATACATGTTGATAAAGAATGGCTTTGCTATTGTAACAGAGATTTACAAATTTATTGGCTATTATTGAGATGGTAAGTTACTTGGTTATTTTAAAGCGGCAGCCCGCGATTCGAACAAAGTTGACCAACACTAGTCTGCCTCGTGTTATAGTTATAGTCCATGTCATGTGGCGTTAGTAATCATGTCTGTCCACGGCCTTCTGTCCCTTGCACTGGCAATCATTACTGATTCAGACGTTTCTCCAAGCCATGATGTGAAACTGTCCAGCGTCTTTCTCTTGGTCTCCCGTGCATCGCCTCCTCTCACAACATTTTTCTTGTGGCGAAAAACCTTAGCTGTCCTGTTATCGTGGTATTCTCAAAGAAGGAGAAAAAGAAGTAGGAAAGTAGATAGATAGATAGGTAAATAAGTAAGTAGCTTGGAGGGTGGATAGACGGACAGTTACACTGCTTTGTGGACGGATAACTAGCTATTTAACTAGACAGACTAAAACAAACATACATCTTAAAAATCTTTAAAAGTCTTAAAAGTCGAGAGGATCGACTTCATTGCCCCGGGTTTTATCCCATATGGCTCGGTCTCTTTCTGCAGAGCAACCTGCACAAAGCGCGAACTCAGTATCTCCGGCGACGACCTCCAGGAGTCTCCGAGAAAATGCACTCGTGAACCGAAAGACGTAGCCCGGAATCGAACCCAACACCCTTCGGAGCGCAAGGCTGACGGCTTGACTACTTCGCCATGGAGACTCCCAGCACAAACATTCATACAGACAGATATATAAACACACAGACGGTTGGGTAGTAATATATCAGTAAATTGACCCATTGATAAATGGATTTATATTCGAAAACATTTTGGAAGGACAGACATACACAATTACACTGAAGTTAATTTTGTTTGTTATCACAAGCAGGCGCATGGTAGATTCTGCCGTTAAGGTGCCAAGTGTTATGTCCTCACCTGTTCTGGGTCACGACGTAAGTGGTGGGGTCGCCAGCTCTCTGCCTCGTCGTCTTTCCTGCCCAGAGCATTCTGACAATTGCCTGGTACTCTTTTATAAGGCCTGGTCGACCCCAGAGCCGTGCAGGTCAGAAAAATTAATCCTGAATCTGCGAGGCTTTACAGCGAAAGCAGCAGGATAACATAATAAATAGAAGAAGTCTGCAGGGAATTGGACCCGAACCACCGTCTCGCATGCTTGCCACTAATTAGTATGCCACCGCGGCTACAAATACAGTGAGGTGAGAATAGGCCACCGAAACAAGAAATTGGACAGATGTAGAATACAGGCTTTGTGGTAGTTCTGAATGTGTTACTAGTTCCCGACAAAATCTGTGCTATTCGTCGGTTAAGCGGATGTGGTTTAAACTAAGTTTAAATTCAGCATTTAATCGTTGAAAGACTTGCCAACGTCGTGAACTATGTGGCGCGGAAATAAATCGCTTGTTTGTGCAGACTTGAACTCTCGCACTTTGAAAACATTATAATGAGGAAATGGCGACTCGAAGAGAATCGATCCGGTGAATGAAAAGTACAGCTGGCTTGGAAAAAGTGTTGAAAGACGCGGAAGTTAACAGCATCACGTAGCGTAAACTGGAGTTGTATTAGTCTCTGTCTGTCTGTCTGTCTGTCTGCCTGCCTGCCTGTCTGTCTGTCTGTATGTCTGTCTGGCTGCTCTGTATGTCTGTCTGTCTGTCTGTCTGTCTGTCTGTCTGTCATCATATAATGCTAGTCTCATCACATCTCGTTGAAAAGAGTCTGGACCCTTCACCAGCTCACTTGCTCTGTACTTGTTCATGATGAGGCTGTCTTTATTGTCCTGTACCCAAGGTCTTGCTAGTCGTCCCTCCATGGCTGTTCTTTCTAAGCCACTGTAACATGAGTCTCCGTGGCGGTTTGGTGGAGCAGTCAGCCTCGTGCTGAAAAGGTCGTGGTTTCGTTTGCTGACGCTTTCATTCTGTTCGCTAGTGCAGTTTGTTTTTTTTCTTCCTGAGATCACCGGGAATCGTCGCTGGAGCTACGGAGTTCGTGCTCTGTGCGACCCTTTCGGCAGAAATTCGACCCTTTCGTCGGAAATTCAACACTTTCGGCAGAAATTCGACCCTTTCGGCAGAAATTCGATCCTAAAGTCAGAAATTCGCCCCTTTCGGCTCTGCGGAGAAATGCCGAGCTTGATGAGATAGAACCCGGTGAAATGCTTGCTTGCTTGTGTTCGTTGGCTTGAGCTCCAACGCGAAGTCCTGTATGTCGGATGAAGGCATCCTGTTGTCCAACATCAGTGTGATGTCATACAGGACTTGAGGTCTGCGTGAGTATTCGTTGTACCATGTCTGGCTTATTGGTGTGCAGACTGGTGGTTCCTCGCCGTACAGGCAGACACTCTCCGACTTCGGAGGAATCGGCGATCCTACTGTCCTTAGCCAGGACCCCGAGGGGACCTGTTGCCCAGGACGCTCGACGAGGACGCGTCAATAGGTCTTGGCCAGTATATAACCCGGCCCTGGTGCCTTGGAAACACCTCTGCGTCCCACCCGGTGAAATGAAGTCGAACCTCTTCCTATTGTTTTTTTGTTTGTTTTTGTTTCCTTTTTGATATCTAATGTAATCGGAGTGTTTTAGTTCCCGAAACTTGTTTCTATTTATGATCCGGTTTTCTGATATCTTCTTCTTCTGCGTTCATCCGGAGTGTTTTTTTTTCTTCTTCCGGACGTGATTGCGTTGTGCCTTTTTACAGCAGAGCTGCATTCTTGCGCTGTTAGGCCGACACATCCGACTTCTGCGGGCATTTGTTGACCGGGTTAACCTTCCCTGGGGTTTTCTGATATGATAGAATGTCGGTACTTTTGTCCCCTGCTTGATCCACGGTGCTTTAACAATGTTTCTGTAAGCAGACGTGTCGATTTTCTTCCCTTCACCTGGTATTTTCTTCCCTTCACCTGGTATTTTCTTCCCTTCACCTGGTATTTTCTTCCCTTCACCTGGTATTTTCTTCCCTTCACCTGGTATTTTCTTCCGTAGTGTTTGTGAATTGGTTCATGGTTCACTTTCGTATGTTACCATAGCAACAGCGCCTGCTTTAAGATATGTTACCTGTGTTTGCTGGTGACGAGCCGTAGTTGTCCATGTTATTTAACCTTTCCCATAGTTGTCCGTGTTATTTAACCTTTCCCATAGTTGTCGGTGTTAATTAACCTTTCCCATAGTTGTCCATGTTATTTAACCTTTCCTATAATCGTCCATGTTATTTAATCTGCCGATTGCTGTGGACAGCCTGCTTCTGTCTTCTCTTGAACGGTGGTCAATGCTGTTAATTGTGGAGCCATGGCCTTCCAAGATGTCGATGCCACCGAAAGGATAAGAGCAGTCGCTCTTAAACTTCCGGTGCGCAGACCGTGGAGTAAGCGGTTCAGTCCCAGCACCGGCATTAATTCACTTGGACGTAAACGTAGATTTCTCGTTCAGAAAGCAGTGGCAAACTACTGAACGTAAAATTGGCTGAGAAATCAACCTGGGTTTCACCGCAACGTCCTGCAAAGAACATGCATCATTTTGTAATGGTATTCTTGTCGAATTGATTCGGACACCGTTCGTAATCCCGCTTACCCGCGTTAGAAACACAGCTGCGCGCGATTTGGCATCAGATTGTTTTGCGCTGGGTTTTAACGAATTGGTATGGGAGCCGATCGTTCAGAAAGCAATGTCAAACTACTGAACGTGAACTTGCCAAGAGATCACATCAGCAGTAGAATGCTGGTGTTGGCAGCGATGTCCTGTAAAGGATAATTTTTTTTTTTTTTTTGCGCTCGCTCGCTTTGAGCTCAAGCGTAGTCCATACCCACTATTTTTATAGTAGTGATGGGCTGAATTTGCGTGTGGGTTAGCTTTCCCTATAAACAGTGTCCCTCGCCATCAGACTTCTACTTCAGAGGTACTTGTAATTAACGTCCCCAAGTCAAGGACGACAGGTCAACATTTTAGTCCAGCTGTCCGATATAGGGGATGAACCGCTAGCCTCGGCATCAGCACACCGGATGTGTGATAACACCGTTCGTATCCATTCGGCCATGCGGACCTGCATAAAGGATATGAAAAAAAAAAAAAATTTAAAGTTTAACAGGCCGATCTCCCTTGGGGAGGGCTCACTTCCAGAGGCGGAGTCATCCACCCGGTTGGGTAGCAGTGTGGGCGAGAACAGGGGGACAGAAAGAGATACAGTGGTACCTCGGGTTACGAACTTAATTACTTCCAGAACTCGGTTCGTAACCCGAAACGTTGGTAACCCGTAACATTGAAATCAATGAAATAAAGACAATCCGTTTCAAGATGAAAGAATCGTTCTTTTTTATTAACATCCGGTCGTTTACCGGGCAAAATGCAAAGAATACGTGTACTTCACGTAATAAATAAAGAGAAAGAAAACAACCACATGAATTAAATGTAAAATTAAAATTTAAAAAAAAGATGTAGTCTATCTTTATTACCAAGAAAACGATCATGGGAAATTTGTCACTTTCTTTATTATTCTGAATCATTAGTTTCATGAGTATCTTGTCGCTGTTTCTTGGCAGCCGACTGAGAATCTTTCTGCACCAAGAAACTATCAAGGAAAATTTGTCGCTTCCTTTGCTGGAGAATCTTTCTGAATTGGGCCATCGTGTTATTATTCACCAGGTTTACTGCCCTGTTAGCAACAAGTTTGTTTGGATGATGGTTCACAATGAAGTCTTCGACGTCTGCCCACTTGCTGCAAATTTCTTTAATCCTGGCAGTTGAAACGGTCACCGACTCCTCATCATCGGACATCTGCTCCTCCTTTAATGTCTTTAGCTGTTCATTCTGAAGATCCACAGGCTCATCTGTAGTACTGTACTCGATCGTTTGTCTCCAACGTTACACCCTGCTCTCTCTCTCTCTCTCTCTCTCTCTCTCTCTCTCTCTCTCTCTCTCTCTCTCTCTCTCTCTCTCTCTCTCTCTCTCTCGCGCGCGCGCGCGCGCGCTCGCCTTCGTTCATAACTCGAGACATAAAATTTTCGAAGTTGTTGTTCGTAACCTGAATTGTTCGTGACCTGAGGCGTTCGTAACCCGAGGTACCACTGTATTAAGATAGGAAAACAAACGGCAAGATGAACTTTCGTATCATTAGGAAATGTGTGGAAGTCAACAGAAATTATTCCTAGAGCCAGACTTGGAGTGTTTGTCACTAGTGGTGAATTGATTCTACTGTATAAATCAGAGACATGGAGAACGCGTAATCTAACTATTAATGCTGGAGTGGAACTAAAATGGTATGGCAGAATTATCAACGTGGAACTATGGAGAAAACTGCAAATTTCACTAAAGCAACGGGTGCGGAAAAGGCGCCAGCGCTTGTTAGAATAAACACTGTGAAAAGCTGAGGATAGTATAAGTAGACACTCTCTTGCCTGGAACCCCGAGGGCGAGCAAAATAGTGGGAGACTTAAAATACGCGAAGATCATTTAAAATCGGGATAATTGGGGGTACATGGACGAAGCTGCATGAGATAGCAAAGGATAGGACGACTTGGCATAAGTTGGTCTACTTAGGGCCTACTCTCCATTTGGAGGTAAGGAGTGGCAAAAGAAGAGGAGGTATTCAGAGTTTTAAATGTCTTCATTGTTGGTACTTTATTAAGGGATAACTGAATTTACTGAAGAGGTAGCAAGAAATGAAGATCGTTTCTTCACCACCTACAGGTGTGATCTTGTGTGGTTCACATAAATAGAAAGAAAATAATGGAAATTAAAATTGGGCGTTGTCTTTTGTATTGAAAGGTCTTTGTTCTTGGCAGAATTTCAAGATTGTTTGAATAATTATAATTCTTCTCTAATCTGCATTGTCGATCTGCGTTCGTCGTCATCATCATCATCATCATCATCATCATCATCATCATCATCATCATCATCATCATCTTTATTATCATCATCATCATCATGTCCCTTGAAAACTGTCGAAGGGGTTCATGTCTCTCCACAGATCTCGGTCATTTGTGTTCTGAATCATCTCTATTACTGATATTCCTCTATGTTACCGTCTCAATCCATCCAGCGTAATTTCTTTCGGTCTTCCTCTGCCTCTTTTCCTAATGATTGTTCCGGTAGTCACAGTGTTCTCCAACGTTCTCTTATCATCACATAACCAGAGAATGATATTTGTCTCTTTTCTACAGTTATATATAATTCTCTAGCTTCATTAGTCTCTTCCATGCAATTGGTGTTAGTTACTCTAGCAATCCAGAGTTTTCAAAACATTCGTCTCAGGAACCACATCTCTTTTGCTTCTAAACTCTTCCTAATTTCTTCTCTCGCGTTCTACGATTCACTGCCATACAGCAAAACAGGTTCTGTATATCATTTCAGCACTCTCTTGCTTGCGTTTAGTGATAGTGACCTTCTGCCAAAGATACTTTTCATTGTGTGAAATGCAGCTTTCACGTGGCCTATTCTGCTCTTAATCATCGCTATGGCTTCGGGAATAATGAGACGCGCAGTTTCACAATTCTCCGACACATCGAGTCGAGGATTCGACATCTGCCTCGAACGATTTGGGCGGAGGACGCTTTTGCGTTGATTTCAATGGTATGAGGCGTAGGCCGTTCAGAAAGTAACGGTAAATTACTGAACTAATATTTCCTAGTAAACCAGAAACAACTAATAAATGCTGGGATTGAATGCAGCGTCCTGTGAAGAACATGTAGCCGTTGTTTCTGTTTTCTTGATATTCCAGTAAGTCATTGGTTAGCTTGCCGGCTGCCTGGCCGAGGGGTTAGCAGCTTTCTCCGTTAACCCCGAATACTCTCGTGGTCGACGTGAGCGCACGAGAATTAGAAGTGGTTCGAGTCGCACCAGTGACTTATGAGAGTATGGAGCCGGTCGCTCAGAAAGTCGTGGCGTGCTGATGAGCGTAATCTAGCCTAGGAATCAACATACAGCTGAAAGATGCTGGTGTTGACCGCAATATCCTGAAACAGGATGGAAACGCGGAAAAAAAATTGGTTTGCTTGCTCTATTACTACAATAATCTTTGTGTTGATTTCTATGTTTTGAGGCGTTGAACGTTCATAAAGCAGTGGCAAACTACTGAACTAGCGTTGCCTAGCAAATCAAGAACAGCCAATAAATGCTGGAATTGATTGTAACGCCCTGTAAAAGGACTTCATCATTATCATGGTCCGTGCCTTTAAGCATCTTACACGATCACCAGAGTCATGGATCAGCTCAGTGTTCTTGTCTCGACCATGCCACGTGGCCAAGCCATCCAGATATTTACTTCTCTGCCTTCCCCTTGTTCTCTTCCCCTCGATCTTGCCCGTTGTTACCAAGTTCTCCTATTCATTTCTTCTCATAACGTGACCAAAAAACTGTGACTGTCTACGTCTAATTTTTCTAATCAGTTTACGATTTTCATTTGTTTTTTTGTAGAAACTAACATGTATTATTACCATGCCCAAAAATCAGTATGTGAATGTAATACAGTGTTCTAACATCTACGGCGCCTGACCCGAGCCACAGAACATTGTCCCCAGTGGTAGCAATCAGAGAAATGGAATAACTTGCCTGGTTCAATCACGCTACTACTTCTCTATCAGTGCCCGTTAGCGTTATCGATTATTTAGACACTTGTGTCTTGTCACACAGACCGGACCCAACGAATCTGCATTAAATATCGGACAAGAATCGGGTACAAGTTGGTCAGACAGGCTTACAAAAATCGCTGCAATCGATATCTCGGTTTCCAGCGTCGTTTGCTTGTTGTCTGGTTCTTATGTCTGTCTTGAGCAGTGGGGGATTTGTGCCACCCAGGTTTCCGGGCAATCACCACTGCTGGCGTTGAGTATTTGAATATAGATTGAGACATGAATACAGGCATTTCGGTGAAAAAGACGAGGATGCTACATAATGTGAGGCATTATTTCCTCCCGTGTCATTCTTGTAAGCAACCGCCTCTTGTGTTACTCTTGTATACTCTCGATTCTCTTGTAGACCATTTATTCTTTTGTCAGTCGCATAGCCCCTATTCTGGTGTCACTCTTCGTGTGCCCTCACTTCTTATGTTATCGTTTATATCGTCTATTATCGTGCCACTATTGTGAGGTTAAAATCCAACATCCTCTTCCCGTCCATCTGTTAATGTTATCTTCCCATTTCAACCATTGTCTTCCTCCAGTGGGTCTACCTCCATTGTCCTCTCGTCACACAGCGTGACGTAATGCAACGTCTACAAGGCCGGATCATTACAGCAGTCGGTCTAACATTCTGTGCTGCAACTCCAGTCATTAGGTACAGAACCACACCGAATTCCACCCCAGCAGTAAAAGAACCTGTTCCTCTGTACACCAAAAACTATTGCATTTACCAATTCACATGTAGGGGCCAGTCTACCTGCATCGGCAGAACAGAGCGGCAGTTGAACAAAAGAGCTGCGGAACACATACCTGAATGGATCGACAAGATACTACAAACAGGCTATGAGAGCCTAGTGGGGCCGACATACCGGAAGCTTCCTGCTTCATCAATTGCTAGGCATATTCTGGAAAGCGGCCATGTGATTGATAGAGACAAATCAATCTACACAAGCCAATTTTGTGCAAACAGAAAAATATGTTGGTCAGTCTAAAATTATCGTGGTAGACAATTGAGATTACTGTGCGAACATGTGTATATTTCAGCTTGAAGGATTTATCTAATTATTTTACTTTATGTTGTGTGAATGATGCAGTGTGTACCTGACGAGATGCAGCGAAATATGTCAGGCCATAAATCGTGCAATCTATTGTTTGTGTCTTCGTTATTCAAATTAACTACGGGAAAACATTGTTTTGAATGTAGTAATTCTTTCTTTCTTTCTTTCTTTCTTTCTTTCTTTCTTTCTTTCTTGTCTCTGTCTGTCGTTTCTTATTCATTCTTTCCATTTATTCATTCTTTCTTTCATTCTTGCCGCTTTCTATCTGTCTGTCTTTTCGTTTTTTGTCTTTCCATGTATTCATTCTTTCTTAATTATGTTTCCTCTGTAAGTCACTATATTTTTCCTAGTACAGGTAATTTCGTTTACATTCCTCCTCCGTGTGCTATCGTTTTCTCCACACCTTGTCCCTGCCTGCCCTGATGTGTCCAGATCAGGGCATTAAAACACAGCAGATAGTAAATGTGCACGGACAGTTAATGAACACAGCACAGACCTCAGCAGTATACGGCTATCTGGGCTGGCTCTCATGTTTTGTTGTCTAACGGCATAGCCACTGGGAGCAGGCGCGGGGAATTGGGAGAAGGCGCTGAAAGATGATATCTTTGTAGTCGTTGGGGGCAGATACTCGACCGGCAATCACACAGACTAATCTTCATTCCTCTCTTCCCCCCCCCCCCCACACTCATCCTGTGGCCTGAAATTAAGGTCGTTATTTTCATAGCATAGACCAGTGGTTCTCAACCGTTTTTGGCCTATGCACCCCTTCACGAATATGTTCAGAACGTTATTCCCCCCCCCCCACCTCTTTCGTATGTCCTCCTTAACCCCCACCCCCGCCCCTACACAGTATACGTATAAGTGGAAGCTAAATTTAATAAAACATACTAGAACAAGTCTAGACGTCTACATAAAACATGATTTGCGGGTCTACATATGTTATAAAACGAATTTCAGAACGGCGGAAGTACAGAACCGTAATTTATGGAGGGAAAAACAATATCAAGTAATCGGTTCTTGTATTAACGCGATCTTGAAATAATCTTAATCCCCCCCCCCACCCCGGAACCCTAAAATCCCCCCTCCGGGGTTGGGGGTGGGGAATTCCCCACCGGTTGAGAACCACAGGCATAGGCGAAGCCAAGCAGAGACGTGTGACTTAAATGGCAGAGTTCTTTGAGTTTGCACGAGAAATAAAAGGAACCTGTTGAGGTCTTGCCGTGCTTGTCTCTGTGTATGATCTGTGATCAAGAAAAAAAAAGGGGAAGAATGAGGAGGAAGTGAGGAGAGAGGGAGAAGAGAAAGAAGAGGGAATTGAGGGAAATGATATAAATAGTGTGAAGCCTAAAAGTTTGTTCCTCAGTCGAACTCTGCCTACTACACACTACCTTTGATAGTAAAGAAAGATGAAGAGAGAGAAGGAGAAAAAGAGGATGAGAGTGAGGGATACGACAGATGTAGGTTCGTGTCTCCGCGTGAGAACAATAGTTAATGATACTATTACACCATCAATGTCTCGTGGTGTATGTTATTAGGTTATAGAAGAGATGTACAGCCTCACAAGGTCTCTAAACTACTCTACTTATATTACTTCAGACTGACAAGTCGAAATAAAAGACAACTCAATCATATATTTATTTCCTTCTGAACAATAACAGAGTGACAATCTACAACATGATCGCATAGAGTAATCAGTACATGCATTGCAGACACATAATGCATATTGAACTGTAATAATACGATGCTTCATAACCTCACAAGGGAGAGACAGATAATATAATAAACTATGCAACCAGATGTTAGGGAAATACTACCTACAATCACCTACTAACTGCATGAAGCAAAGAACTAAAGCTAGGATCTCCACCGGCCTTTGTTTCGTAACTATCTTTCCGTAGGCTTATTAGTGGTCCATATATTCAGCCCAAATACCCATTGATCCATAGATTGATCCATCAATCCATATACCCAGGGAATTAATTCGCTCCCATCCAACTTGTTCAGCGGGTAACTGTTTATTCAGCCATGCCCGGTATGTCTAGGCAACTCCATTTTACCCAGGCAATGCATTCTTCTTCTGCCGTCTGCTGTGTTTGGTCGCTGTGTTTATATTCTTGCAATACTGCCATCTCTTCGTATTTACATGCAGTTGCATTCGCCTAGTTCTCATTAATCTTGTAGGCTAATTGCTCAGTTTACATGAACATATATAGTTTATCTACACTCTGCTTATCTAACCGATTAATATGACTCCCATCACTCTATTTCGGTCATTTAAATATAGGTCATATGCAGGACGTCGCATTCAGTCCTGATCCTTGGTCGACTGCTCATAATTATTTGGTAAGCTTACCTATGGTAGTTTGCTATAGCGTCCTAAACTAAGATACATGATTATAATATACAATTAAACTAATTAGGTCTAAGTCTTATGTCAACTTACATTCTTCTTCTGCCGTCCCGTTGTCCTTTTGGGTTTCATATTTGAAATACGATTGCTCTCTTCAACCTCTCGTTTGTCGTGAATCCCACTTGACCTTTCCAATCATGTTTGCCATTAGTCTCCTGTGTGATTCCGATTGATCTTAGTCTCCTGTGTGATTCCGATCGCAGTGTCTCCCGTGTGATTTCGATCGCAGTCTGGCTAGTGGTTGTCCTATCTGACGTTAGCCATCATCTGCAACTACTGAGTGCTCTTCTTTAGCCAACAGTCCTTCTCAAATGGATTGCACGCCATTTTGTGATCCTCGGAATTTGCGTTCCACTCCATCAGATTTATCTATCTGGAATAAATGGTTCACAGATCCTTGACCAACCTGCGTTTCTTCGGCAGTCTAGACGAAACTGTGATATGTGCATCTTTTCCGTCTTTACTACTGCCTCTCCATCTTCTTGGACACTAAACAGCCTGGTATATGGACATCACCATTGCTGAAGTTCCCAACTCACACTTCCTGGGCTGGGCGGTCGCCCAGCCCTCGGCCCACTCGGCCCTGTTGCTAAACCGTACGCTTGCTCGTTCCACGCTGTCTAAACTGACTGGATCCAACGTATATATCACCTCTTGAGTTGGCGCCTTTCTTGAATCACGTGACCATGCTCTTTCTCACCCCCCGAAGGTCCTCCAATCCGTACCTCGCATACCTTGAGTAATTTGTATACTCTGCATCATATTAACCCAAATCTATATTATTTTTCCGGTTCATGGTCGGGTCCATCTTTTCCCGCCGCCATAAATTTGGAGTATAGCGTTCCCCTCTGACAGCTAAGGTCACTTCCAATGCCGCCTGTACTCATAAATTATGCCACCTCCAACGTTCACCTGTTGTCCATCTGACAGCTTGAACCCAAAGTGTACATTACATCCAGCACTCCTCTCCCTGAGAAACTGCTAGTCAACAATAGAGGATGGCCTTGCCGCTATTCGGTCATGCACTCCCGCTCAACCTATGACTATTTTAAAAACAATCCTGGCCCTTGACTTTTCGGTTTCAAAAATATTCCAGTTTATATTCTCCCGGTAAGCTCTCCATCCTTCATGTGCCATGCCGGTAAGCGTGGGCGGTCATGTTCTGCCATCTCACTCGATCAACAGAGTCGTGGATCAGTTCCGTGTTTCTGTCTCGACCATGCCACAAGGCCAAGCCATCCAGATACTTGTTTCTAGGTCTTCCCCTTGGTCTGTTCCCCTCGATCTTACAGTTGTCACCAAGTTCTCCAAATCATTTCTTCTCATAACATGCCCAAAAAATTGTGACTGTCTACGTCTAATGTCTCTGATCAGTTTACGATCTTCATTTGTTTCTTGAAGGACTTGTTCATTGGTCTTTCTGGCTGTCCATGGTATTCTTTGCATTTTCCTCAGAAACCACATTTCTACAGCCATCAGATGTTTTTCAGCCTGGCTGCTCATTGTCCAAGCTTCACATCCATATAAAAGTACAGGTTCTATGTAGCATCTCAACACTCTTTTTCTCGTTTCAATTGACATCTTTTTATTGGTCAGTATGTTTTTCATCTTGCTAAAGGCTACTTTTGCCATGGCGATTCTTGTTCTAATCTCTTCAAGGCATCTCCCATCAGATGTTATTACTGTTCCGAGATAATTGTACGTATTCACTTGTTGAAGAATATTCTCATTTACTTGTATATTACACTATGGTATTTCGTTCTTCCTAGTGACGACCATAATCTGTGTCTTTTTACAATTTAATTCTAACCCTTGTTGTTCACTGTGTGTAACAACCGCATCTACTAAATTTTGCAGGTCCTGTTCATTGTCTGCAATCAAGACTGTATCATCTGCATATCTAATGTTATTGATGCATCGTCCCCCAATGTTGATTCCTTCCATATTTTCAATATTTCTAAAAATATTTTCACTGTACAGGGAAAACAGATCTGGAGACATTACACATCCCTGTCTCACACCTCTCTTAATAGGCTGATATTGGCTTACTTCATTATCAACTCTTATGGCAGCTTGTTGTTTCCAATATATGTTTTTTACAAGTCTAAGGTCTTTCCCATCAATTTGTAGATCTTCAAGCATCCTTATCATGTTGACATGTCTCACTTTATCAAAAGCCTTTGTGTAGTCAATAAAGCAAAGGTGTAGATCTTTGTTTACTTCTATAGAACGTTCGATTACGGTTCTCAGTATATACACAGCATTTACTGTACCCTTGCCTACTACAAACCCACATTGTTCTTCTCCTATTTCAGGTTGTATTTTCCTCCTAACTCTTTGCATGATAATTCTTAGCAAAATCTTTGTGATGTGACTCATTATACTAATTGTTCGATGTTGATCACATTCCAAGGCTCCTGATTTCTTTGGGATTGCAATAAATACAGAATTACATAACTCATGAGGTATATTTCCAGTATCATATATTGTATTAAGCAGACTGGTAACTTTATCTATTCCATATTCTTCTAAAGCATTAATCATTTCTGTTGTGACGCTGTCTGGACCGGGAGTTTTACCAGATTTCATATGATTAAGAGCATTCTGAACCTCCATCTTCAAAATTGCTGGCCCTTCATTGTTATTTTGAACAATATATTGTTCGTCTCTGTTATCGTCATAAAGGTGTTTCACGTAATCTGACCATACATGTAAAATCTGATCTTTTTCTATTATGACTCTTCCATCTTTTGTCTTTAGGCAGCCTGCTGATGTACGTGTTCTTTTATTAGTAATCTCCTGAATTCTTTTGTGCATTAGTTTCGCATTTTTACTGTTGTGTTGTTTTTCAATTTCTCTGCAATTTTTCTCAAGCCATGTTTCTTTAGCCTCCTTACATAAGGTTCTGACTTTTCTGTGAATTTCTTCATATTTGGCAGGATTATTTTTGTTCTGTCTTCTTGTTTCCATTAGTTGTAAAATTTCTTCAGTCATCCATGTCTTACGGCCCACTTTCTTTACTTTTGGAATAGTTTTTTCTGCTGCACAACTGATTGAATTCTTCAGCATTTCCCATTGATCATCTACATCTTGAAATAGGATCTCTAGATCAGACAATAAATCAAATTTGTTCTTTACTTCTATGTTAAAATTATCTTGTATTTCTTTGTCAGTTTTCAATTTGCACAAGTCATATTTAGGGTTTCCTGCTGTATACTTGACTTTCTTTAACTTTACCCTCAATGTGCCAGTAATTAATCTGTGATCACTGTAACAGTCTGCATTTGGAACTGTTTTTACAACTGTTAATGCATTTCGAAACCTTTTGCTTATCAGGATGTAATCTATCTGGTTTTTAATCCTGCTGTCTGGACTCCTCCATGTCCATATTCTTCTAGGATGTTTTTTAAACCAGGTGTTTCCTACAACCATTTCTTGTTCTTTTGCCCATTCTACAAGTCTGTAACCTCTTTCATTTCTCTCTCCCAAACCATGGTTGCCTACACTGCATCCATCGCTTTGCTTTCCTATTTTTGCGTTGAAATCACCCATTATGATATTTATTTCTGATTTTTTACAGTTCTTCAAAGCAGACTTGTAAGCTCTGGTGATTTGCTAAAGTCGTTTTCCATACTGTCTCAGATCTATCTATCGTGTTCTGCTTGTTGATCTGCATCTGTTTGTCTTGTGTTGTTTTGATCTATGGTTGTGCCTAGGAAATGCAATGGAAGCGATGTCGGGTTCGTGGAGACCTTGCTTTTGTCACAAAATAAATGTCATATAACTGTCTTTGTTTTTGTTGTCTGCCTCTGTGTCTGCTGTTGATATGTGTGTCTGCTGTTGTTATGTGTGTCTGCTGTTGATATGTGTGCCTACTATCTACCACGCGTCTACTGCCTGTCTACTGTCTACCTGAGTGCCTACTGTCTGCCCGTGTGTCAACTATCTAACTGCGTGTCTATTTTCTACCGTCTGTCTACTGTATGACTGTCTGTCTACTGCCTACCTGTGTCTACTGTTTGTCCATGTGTCTACTGTCCACCTGATTGTCTACTTTCTACCGTCTGTCTACTTGCTTGCTTTTTTTTTTTTACTCGCTTGCTTGCTTGCGTTCGCTGGCTGTGAACTCCAGCGTGAAGTCCTGTATGTCGGATGAAGACATCCTGTTGTCCAACATCAGTTTTATGTCATACCGGACTGAGATTTGCGTCGGATTGAGATTTGCGTGAGTATCCGTTGTCCCATTCCTGGCTTATTGTCTACTGTCTACCATCTGCCGATATACATGTAAGTCTACTGTCTGCTAGTGCCTACTGTCTACCTGTCTCTTTACTGTCTACCCGTGTCTACTGTCTACCTGTGTCTACAGGTAGACAGTAGACACAGGTAGACGGTAGACACTCGGGTGGACAGTAGACACAGGTAGACAGTAGACACAGGTAGACGGTAGACACTCGGGTGGACAGTAGACACAGGTAGACAGTAGACACAGGTAGACAGTAGACACAGGTAGACAGTAGACATACAGATAGACAGTAGACATCCGGTAGACAGTAGACACAGATAGTCAGTGGACATAGGTAGACAGTAGACATACAGGTAGACAGTAGACACACGTAGACAGTAGATACCTGGGTAAACAGTAGACACCTGGGTAGACAGGAGACACACTGGTAGACAGTAGACATACAGGCAGACCGACAGACGGTAGACAGTGACACGTAAGTAGCCACTAGACACACATACAGACACCAGACGCAGAGACAGACAACAGAAACAAAGATAGTCAGTTATATGGCATATGTTTTGTGACAGTACCTTGGTCCGTAGGCGTCTGGTCGCTCCATGAACCTGGACTTGCCAGTTCAACAATCCCTGTTACATGGTGTGAGTGGACACAAGAAGAGGCTGGATCTGTCAGTTATTCGGTTTGCGTGGGGAAAGGGACAGCACCGATTCACATTCATCTTGACCGTACTGTAGTCTACAATCCTAACGCGATAAATGTGCGCTTTGCGATAAAAACGGTGTGATGAATTTAGTGGCGGGGAAACAAAAGAGCCCATTTCTTGCCCCAACAGCGGCTTTTGTCCCCTGCCATTGGGGCACATTTATATTCTGATTGCTTCGTGACTGAAAGATTTGGAAGAAGTATTTATCCTGTCGTCACGACCGCTTAGTGTACCGAAAGTCGTGATCTGGTGGGTTCTTCGGCAGCTGTAAGAGGACCACAAAGAATAGTTCACATAGGGTTGCTAGACGTCCGGCAAAAAGAGGACATGTCCTCCTTTTTATTTTTAGCCTAATATTCTCCGTGCGGCAGGCAAAGCTAAACACCTCTTAAAATGTCCGGCTTTTCTTATATTTTATGTTATAATTTTTTATGTATTGCTGTTACAACTTACTATGTATCTACACTCTACCGTATGTTAACATTGTTAAAATGTACAAAGTCTGCATTTCTGCGAACTAGTCGATTATAGATAACAGTTAGAATTACTATAATCGACTACTTCTTTATTAAAACGCATTGCTTAATGATATTTATTTAATTTTTCTATTTATACCGAATGTGAAACACCAGTTATTTGTATAATTTGAATCTAACTGTTGCTCTATTCGGCAACACTAACAATCTAGCTCTATGCTGTAGTCACTATGGTCAAAATGTTAATGTTATTTCCGGTAGCAAAGACGCAAATTAAAATGTTTTTAAATTTGTAATTGTTTCCGTCTATGTTTATGAAAATAAATATAAATTCAATGGAGGCCTTTTGAAAAAGGCCTCCATTGAATTCATATTTATTTTTTAACATGATTGTTTCTTGGTCGATTCATCAAGAGTAAGATACACTTATTGGCAGCTATTGTAATAAAATTGTACTAATTGTGGATTTAATCTGGAACGATTCAAATGAAACATTTAATATGTCCTCCTTTGTCCTCTTTTTTTTTGGTCTGATTATGTCCTCCTTTTGGTGCCCACGTATCAGGCAGCCTTGTTCACCACACCGCACTTGCAGTCATATTTTGGGGGTTTTCAGAAAGCAGTCATTTTTGGGGAAGGCACGAGGGTTTTCCCATATTGGTTTAGTAATACCGGCTCTGTGGCGAAGGGTTTAACGAATGCAATTTGTATACCACATACTGCATTTGAAACACAGCTGCGGGTGTTTTGGAAGCAGGCTGGCTTGCGTTGGTTTCCATACAATGGTGTGAGTGCCAGTCGTTCAGAAAGCAGTGGTAAATTATTGAACATAAACTTGCCCAGGAATCACAAACAGCCAAAAACTGCTGGAATTGACTACTACGTCCTGTAAAGGATGTGCAACTGACTGTATTAATAATGCGAACATTCTAGTTCATGCCGCGGAAGCATCCAGGGTCGATGTCAGCTGTAAAAATGGAGGACAGCGACCAGTCCCGAGAAAACCATCACGACCGTGGCTGTCATCTGTCTGCCTTTCATCTCACAATGGTATACTCACAGGTATACTGTTAGTTGGTAATCTAGTTATATGGCCAAACCATTTAACCTGCTGTTTTCTGATAAAATCTAGCGCTGTTATAACCTCAACCTTAGTCCTGATTTCTTTGTTTATGACTTCCTCTCTTCTTGATACATTAAGTATTCTTTTAAGGAATCTCATTTCTGCTGTCGTGATTTTTCTGTTCTCTTTTTTATCATTGTCCAGGTTTGGCATTGGTAGCATACTTGCTTGCTTGCGTTCGCTGGCTGTGAACTCCAGCGCGAAGTCCTATATGTTGGATGAAGACATCCTGTTGTCCAACATCAGTGTGATGTCATAGGACGACAAGTGTCCTAACTGTTGTGTACCGCGCACAGATTGAAGTGTTTCAAACGTCCTCTCACATTGCATCATCATCATCGTCGTCATCATCATCATCATCGTCGTCATCATCATCATGTAACATTGCGATAAGCGTGGACGTTCATGTTTCGCCATTTCACGCGATCACCAAGTCGTGGATCAGCACTATTTTTGTCTCGTGTATGCCACGTTGCCAACCAAGACATCCAGATATTTACCTCTCTGCCTTCACCTTGTTCTTTTCCTCTCATTTTCGAGAGTTGCCACAAAGTTATCCAGCTTATTTCTTCTTATAACTTGTCTAAAATATGTTGACTGTATTTCTCTAATCAGTTTGCTGTTTTCATTTGTTTCTTGTAGGACTTTCTCGGTAGTTTTTCTGTCTATCTATGATGTTGTTGCATATCCTTTACAGGACTTAGCAGTCAACTCCAGCATTTTTGGCTGTTTGTGATTCCTGGGCAGTTTATGTCCATTAGTTTGCCATTGCTTTCTGAACGACCGGCATCTATACCATTTCATTTTAAAAAAAAACAACTTAAGGCGGTCCGTTATCTATGATATGTTTTTGCATTACCCTCAGAAACCTCATTTTTAGTGTCATTAAATTTACCAAACTCCATTTCCATTCCAGTATTTCTGCAAACGACTTTTGATCATCCGTGTGTCGACACACTTTCCATTCCAGTATTTCTGCAAACGACTTTTGATCATCCGTGTGTCGACACGCTTTCTATTCCAGTATTTCTGCAAACGACTTTTGATCATCCGTGTGTCGACACGCTTTCTATTCCGGTATTTCTGCAAACCACTTTTGATCATCCGTGTGTCGACACACTTTCCATTCCAGTATTTCTGCAAACCACTTTTGATCATCCGTGTGTCGACACACTTTCCATTCCAGTATTTCTGCAAACCACTTTTGATCATCCGTGTGTCGACACACTTTCCATTCCAGTATTTCTGCAAACCACTTTTGATCATCCGTGTGTCGACACACTTTCCATTCCAGTATTTCTGCAAACCACTTTTGATCATCCGTGTATCGACATGTGTTGAATTTTCTGTTCGGTGATAAGCCGACCTCGGGCTATACACTTGACGTTACCATTACCAATGGTTAGTCAGATATGACTGAGCTACCATATGATAGTAAGCGGTACAACCTGCTTTCTGTTAGCGCCGAATATTGGGCGGCGCTCACCAAACTCGACACCCCATGCTGAGCCAAAGGCTTAGGCTAGTAACCTATTACCGAATTTTAACGAAAATATACTTGCGGTTTTGTTTGGCAACTATTTCTTGTGTCTATTCTAAGCGGTAAGTAAACCCGTAAATACCGTTTTATGAGACTTACTACATTGGTATACTATGCATTATTAAATTTGGCATCCATTTTTATGTCTAATTTGTAATTTTGGACCATTTAAGTTGACAATAAATGTCACACTAAAATTATGAAAATCGCATGCTGTAATGTAGTATTTACTAGTATTTGATCAATGGTGGGAGATGGCAGTTTTTCTTGTCATACTCCAGCCATGAACATTTAATATTCTTATGGAATATTAAGAGCGACTACAATGATAATTAATGCATGTTTACATTCAACACCCATTATTGTATATATGTGCAATTTTTCATCACTCTAAACGGACCATATCATTGAACCTTAGCGAATGTGTTTTGGTCACAACTTCTCAAAATAGGAAAAGAGTATTTTCTCTTTGTGGATATTAAGAGTTAAATTGACACACAAACATTAATATCTCAGCTTATAATTGACCTACAGATTTGAATGAGGTACAGTTGGATTTCTTGTTTCAAGAGGTATCCAACTATGCAGATTGCATAATTAAAAAGCAATTTAGAAAATGTTACTAAAGTGGCTAGGCTTAGGGTGGAGAAGAGCAATTAGGCGAGGAAATGCAGCCTAACGATTAAATGTCATGGCAGAGCAGATCAGACCCTAAGCATTAGGATCGAAGCTCCGACAAGTGGACAGTAAGAGCATTGCTTTTCTGATCCTGCAACTTCTGCATCTTGTCTTGTTGCAAACGTTTTGGTCTCTGGAGGAAACTATGCAGGGATTATGCTGCACAGACAAACATGGTCTCTACAATAAATCAGGCTTTGTTCTACAGAGAGGTTACTACTTGCCTGGTTTTTTGGAAGCACAACAACTATCGGCTGTCAAGACGGCAAAGTGTCAGTCAATACAGTGATGTACCATTATCAGTCATGACCAACAAAAACCTACCAATATCAGAATATAGAAAGATGCTGGGCTCATACAATAAGAGTCAAAAGAGTGAACGAAATGTGATATTACTATTGTCTTGCTTTTGCGATTATTTTGAAACAATGTGTATTGGCGCGCGCGCACACACACACACACACAAACACACACACGCACGCACACACACACATATTATATATATATATATATATATATATATTGATAGCATATATATCCATAACCTTTCCAGGCTGTAAGTAGAACATATAGTGTTTAATTGTGTTTGAAATAATGGTTGTTTATGTTGTTTTACTTTATATCGTTTCTAGTTCATATTTTGCAGATTAAATAGTCATGTCTTTCATGCAGTTGTGATATTCATACTGTGCTATCCATCTTTACGTCTGTCAGTATATGTGAAGGTTTTCAGTGAGTCACTGGAATTATTATATATAGAGGAGCGTCTGGTCGAATGAATAGAACGCCGTGCTGTCTTTCGGAAAACCGAGTTCGGACCCTCGGCAAGGTGATGGATTTTTTCTGTCGGGGGCAAATAAAAATCCTTGACCTGCACATTTTGCGGCGACTGCACTAACTCCTCCCCGCTCCCTCCTTTCCCCACCGTCTCCTACACCGCATGGTACTGTAGACAGTAACGACAGTTGTTTGTTTCTTTTTGTTGTACAGTATTGATCTCTTATATAGGGATTACTGTTTTTTGTACTGTATTGTTAAATCTTTCTTTGCATGACTCCCGAACTATCTAGATGTCACATGTTTTCCATTGTCGGCGGTGTGCAACGTAATGAGACTCATAACTGTCCCTGTAAGAATAAACAATTGAACCACTATATGAGGGAGACTCTTCTTTCTGCACTCCCTAGTATATACACAACCAAATGAACATATCTGGCTGGTCAAATTTAAAAAAAAAAACACGACGCCTGTACTCGTCTGCTTCGTGTGCTGTCTTAATTTTTTTTATTTTTTATTTACCGTTGCAACTGTATTCAATAAAATAAAACAAAAGGTGTTCGCATTAAGCCCATTCTGAATCTAATTCCCGGACATAAGTGTTTGCAATGAAAGGAATCTCAACTTTCTCCGGCACTTTTTGTCCTTTCACCGTCTTTCCCCCTTTCATGCTCAATTCCTTGAACGCAGAAAAAGAAGAAGAAGAAGAAGAAGAAGAAGGAAGAAGAAGAAGAAGAAGAAGAAGAAGAAGAAGAAGAAGAAGAATGAACGCATGCTCAGTTCCAACAGTGGTGGGCAGTTGGCATGAGTGGGGGCTGGAACACAATTGATATCATACGCATCGCTGACAACAGAGCACATAGTTTTTATTTTATTTTATTTATTTTTTTAAATTTCAAAGTACTTTTATTAAACTAAATATTTATTACGCAGCTCCACACGTGTGTCCCTTTGTGGCCCTTGTGTAGATCAACTGAGAGTTGTGTTGTGAGACTAAGCGAATCAGTCCTTCTGAACGCAATTCTCTCAGTGCCTGCTTGGCCAATGAACTTCTGCTCCTCTCGGTATCATTTTGCGAACAGAACTTGAAATGTTATTATGTGTCTATGTTTTAGTTTATATACTCACTTATTATTGTTCACCTACCCATTATTTCATCTGAAAGCCAAATTCGATAAGGAGAGAGAGAGAGAGAGAGAGAGAGAGAGAGAGATGGCTGAGGCTATAACATCAAGAAAACCAAATCTAGTGTTCAATGATATGAGATGACAGACATAATCGCACGGTACCGTATACAACGTTATCTCCCGCGTTTCATTTCCCTCCCGGAGTTATCACCGCGGACTGGCGACGACCTGTGGTTTATCAGCAACGATAGCTAAATGAAACTGTTAATATTATCACCTCCACTTAACACAGTTGCCGCAGAGGTCTCCGGTGTAACAGCTTCTACTCGAGCCAGGCAATCAGAAAGTGTGTATGTTTTGAGTAAAAACCTGTGCGTTATCGTGTACAGAAATAGCAGTAAATCCGACCTTTTATTTTTCCTTCTCCGCACGCACTTTGTCTTCAGAGCACTGATAAGAGGAGAATGACGAAGAAGAAAAGTTAAGCAGATGCTAGATATCGTCCACTAGTGGCAGGGGTATTTTGGTAACGATGGCATAACTGAAAGCTGAGCTCTTAAAGCAGAATAATTCTTGCACGCTACAGGTGCTGTGTGAGTTAGGATCAGCTTTCAGATGTGGGATCCTGTTTTCCGGGATTTTTTGACCCTGCAGTGTTTTCGTTCCAAGTACATCACTATTCACTTGAACCTGTGTGTATTTGCGACCCAAAATAGCTGAAGGACTTTTCGTATTCGTAAAGGAAAATCGTTTTTTTGTTTTTTTAAATTTTAATATTGCACAAAACCGGTGTGCTTTAAAGCAAGTTTTTCTGATGCATATATCGTAAGATTTGTGTTAAAATGCGTCTCGGAAATACGTTTTCTTGTGTTGATTTAGGATACACCAATGTCTTTCATGGTGATTGGCATTTCCTTAAAGTACATACGCAGCGTGAATGCTAATAGTTTAACCACAAACTACCATTGAGCATTCGTGGTTCAGTCGAAAAAAAGATAATACTGCCTGGAAATCTGAGTTGTTTGCCCAATGTGTTTTGCCTTGGAGTTATTTTTGCCCGATGTAGGTTTCCGAGGTTGTGAACCCCATCATGCGCTGTAGGGATCTTTTCTACGCTGTACGCTGCACAAATCTTTTCCACTATGTGCTGTGGGGATCTTTTTCATGCTGTTTCCGCATGAATCTATTCCATTATGTATACTGTAGGAATCTATTCTACGATGCATGCTGTAGGAATCTTTCCCAGCTGTAAGTTGCAGGAATCTTTTCCAAGCTGTATGCTGTAGGGATCTTTTCTACGCTGTACGCTGCACAAATCTTTTCCACTATGTGCTGTGGGGATCTTTTCCATGCTGTTTCCGCATGAATCTATTCCATTAGGTATACTGTAGGAATCTATTCTACGATGCATGCTGTAGGAATCTTTCCCAGCTGTAAGTTGCAGGAATCTTTTCCAAGCTGTATGCTGTATGGATCTTTCCACACTGTATGCTGTAGGAATCTATTTTATGCTGTATGCTGTAGGAATCTTTTCCACATTGTGTGCTGCTGTATGAATCTATCCCAGCTGTAAGTTGCAGGAATCTTTTCCAAGCTGTATGCTGTATGGATCTTTCCACACTGTATGCCGTAGGAATCTATTTTATGCTGTATGCTGTAGGAATCTTTTTCCACATTTTGTGCTGTAGGAATCTATCCCAGCTGTAAGTTGCAGGAATCTTTTCCACGCTGTATGCTGTATGGATCTTTCCACACTGTAAACGTGATGTTTTTATAACAATATAAACTGACACAAAGTAGTACAGCTTTACATAACAGAATTACGACACACAAGGACGTTGCGGCGATTAGCCTTCATCAGCAAACACACATACAATCACGGAGATCTCCCGTGACTACATTAAAACGTGACGACAGGACAAGAAGAATAAAAAGATGAAAAAATGAAAAGCAATGAAGAGAAAATGAAAATTGGAAAAAAATGTTCCTACTTACCTCAGAATTCCGAGCTGTGTATAGGCTATACACAGCTTTGCCGCAGTTCCACCAAGTTTTATTCATGTTTTTATAACAATGCATGATGTAGTCCGTATCACAAGGACCGTCTTTACTTCTGAATATGTTTTCAAGCACCCATTTTAATTTGGATCGACCCGGGATACTAGATCAATTTTTTTTTAAAACATAGATCGAAACCGCCGTTGCACGGAAGGAACCCAAGACGTCGATTAAAAAAAAAAAATATGGGTCTGTCTCCAACATGCCCAGTACCTCTGATGGGCGTGTGTAAGGGACTTTACTTGTTATTTTGTTCTATTTGTTTTATTTTACTATCATAAACGTGTGTCTTTGGGAATGCAGAAAATATTGCGAGAAACGATGAAACTGGAGAACCAGCTCACACATACCAGTAGACATGCCAGACTACCAGCTGCGGTGACATAATCACAAGAAGCAGTGAGTGTCAAATATACCAGACTACCAGCTGCGGTGACATATACACACGTACCAGTGAGTGTCACATATACCAGACTACCAGCTGCGGTGACATATACACACGTACCAGTGAGTGTGACATATACCAGACTACCAGCTGCGGTGACATATACACACGTACCAGTGAGTGTGACATATACCAGACTACCAGCTGCGGTGACATATACACACGTACCAGTGAGTGTGACATATACCAGACTACCAGCTGCGGTGACATATACACACGTACCAGTGAGTGTGACATATACCAGACTACCAGCTGCGGTGACATATACACACGTACCAGTGAGTGTCACATATACCAGACTACCAGCTGCGGTGACATATACACACGTACCAGTGAGTGTGACATATACCAGACTACCAGCTGCGGTGACATATACACGTACCAGTGAGTGTCACATATACCAGACTACCAGCTGCGGTGACATATACACACGTACCAGTGAGTGTCACATATACCAGACTACCAGCTGCGGTGACATATACACACGTACCAGTGAGTGTCACATATACCAGACTACCAGCTGCGGTGACATATACACACGTACCAGTGAGTGTCACATATACCAGACTGCCAGTGAGAATCACATGTATGGGACTTCCCGGAGTAGCAGTAACAGCGTTATGTTTGTACTTGCTGGTAGCCAACACACCAGTTTGCTGAGGTCCATTGCCATGTTGGTGACTTCTGTCTTGCGACAGGTAGAGTTCTGGGCATCATCATCATCATCATCATCATCATCATCATCATCATCCATCATCATCATCATCATCATCATGATTATTGTCATCATCATCATGATTATTATCATCATCATGATTATTGTCATCATCATCATGATTATTATCATCATCATGATTATTGTCATCATCATCATCATTATCGTCATCATCGTCATTATCGTCGTCATCATCATCATCATCATCATCATCATCACCATCATCATCATTATCGCAATCATCATCATTATCATCATCATCTACTGTTTTGTCCTACTCATAACTTTCCCCCTATAACAGTCTTTTAAAACTCCCCTCTATCATAAGCCAGATGTCTTGCCTCTGCTGCTATCATGTGTAAATCAGTCATCACTTCTGGAGTCCGTTTACAACGTGGTCATCCTCTTCCATTCATAGTTATCTTTTCCAGACAGTCGTGCCTCTTCACATATCCAGAATATTTAATTTTCTCCAATTTTATTTGTCTAACAACAAGCCTTTTTCATTATTTAGTTATTATGGATGCCCTCTGGTGGATGTCTATTCCGCCCAACAAATGTGTAATGCTCTTCGGTAACACTTATATTCAAAGGTGTTTGTTTGCAGTTCAGCTGATTGTTTTAATGGCCGAGCCCCTTTCTCTCTGTCTCTCTATCTCTCTCTGTCTCTCTCACACACACGGATATATATATGTATATATCCACAGGAGACATGCTTCTCTAACCATTGTTGCTCTGTCTATTCTAATCCATTAACGCTTTAACTGCTTTGCGTCCTGCTCATCAGTTATTTGTTCTTATTATAAATTATGTCGTCACATATCCATCTCGAGCCAGTAGTGCACCAAGATATACAAAATATGTATTTACGCTTACTATCTTAGAGGATGGGTTACGGACGTGGTTCGTAAAACCGTATACCCGTGTTCGAAACACATCTGCGCGCGATTTGGCAGCAGACCACGTTGCGTTGGTTTTGCGTTGGTATCAGTGTCGGTTGTTCAGAAAGCAAAGGCAAACTAGTGAACGTAAACTTGTCAAGAGATCACAGCGGCAGAAATGCTGGTATTGACTGCGATGTCCTGTAAAAAAGAATTTCTTCTTCTTCAGCGTTCCGAGCCATTGAGGTTCTTTGCTGCAAATATAATCCGTCTCCATTCGTCTCTCTGGTGGACCTTCTCCATGTTCCAAATCTCAAAAGTCCTTTAACGTATAAAAACAATCTTAGAGGATAGGCCATCACGGCCGAGAGCTTTAACGCGTTAGTGCTTAGACTTCCTTTGCGCTGCGGTGGGATAGTGAGGTCATTCCCTACACTGGTCAGGTGGATTTAACGTTGACTATTCGTTCATAAAGCAATGGCAAGCTACTGAACGTAAAATCGCTTAGGAAATCAAACCTTGGGGTTGTTCGCAATGTCTTGCAAAGGGCATGCAATGTTTAAATAAAACTACAGTAGGAAAACGGAGGCTGGTTCTTTGATTACATTTCAAGCCCACATAATACTATCTACAGCACGTGTGATTCAAGTATACGCACATTGGGATTCTCGTCCATGCCACAGAGTTCGTGCCTTGATCTTATATTCTCCTAGATTGGCGTTTAAACCAGTAGGACAGTGTTCTCAACCGTTGGGGAGTTCCCACCCCCTCCCCTGTGTGTGGAAAAGGGGGGGGGGAGGATTAAGATTATTTCAAGATCGAATTAATACAAGAACCGATTACGTTATATTGTTTTTTTTTTTTCTCCTCCAAATTGTACGGTTCTGTACATCTCGCCTTTCTGAAATTCGTTTATAACGTAAGTAGACCCGTAAATCACATTTTATGTAGACGTCTAGACTTGTTCTAGTATATGTTATTAAATTTAGCTTCCATTTTTACGTATATTGTGTAGGGGCGCGGGGGGGGGGGGGGTAAAGTGAGGAAATACGAAAGGGGTGACATTCTGAAGATAAGGTGAAGGGGTGCATGGGCCATAAAAGGTTGAGAACCACTGCAGTGGGATATAGGAGCGATGATAGATCAATGCAGTGCAGTCTCGTTGGATCTTGTCTCCGGTCTGTCGACCTAAACTAATTAACACAAAATAAGCCTCTCAGCAAGAGCCTGCTGTCGTTATGTCAAGTGTTAGGGGCGTCACATGTTGTAGGTCTCACTGCATGGGGACATGGGTGGCCAGCCTTTCCCTTCCATAGCGAGCGTCGAGAGTTGACAACGAATCATCTCCAGTAATGTCTTAACCGTTGATTCAACGGCTTTCTTACCTAAACGTGTTAGGCAACCTAAACTAATTAGGCCGTGCTCCCTGGCCTAGGCGTTAAACGACTTTCTCCATATTCCCGTTTATCAACGTAGGGTAACGCAGCGCGCGAGAATTGGTAGCGGTTCTCGCCGCGTTGGTGACTTACGGGATAAGTGAGCCGGCCGCTCAGAAAGCAATGGCAAACTACTGAGCGTAATCTTGCCAAGAAATCAACAACAGCAGTAAAATGCTGGTGTCGACATCGATGTCCTGGAGAGGAGGATATGCGGAAGAAAAAAAACTAATTAGGCAACAACCTAAATTAATTAGGCAAGCAAAACTAATTAGGCAAGCTAAACTAATCAGTCGCCAACCAACTAATCAGTTGATGATTCAATGTACCAGTTAATCATTTAGCACAATTAATCATAACATACAACACATTTGATCAATCTAGAAATCAATCCATTATAATCCACCAATCAAAACTAATCAGTCAGTTAAGCAGGCAAGAAATAAAACATAAATTCCTAGCAGTAGACACATTCCCAAGACACAACACTCTAGGAATAGAATGCTGCATTACCAAAGAACGTGACTGTTCGGTGTGTCAACATCCCACCAATATACAACATTATTTACTCGAATGCAATACATGTAAATAAACAAGAGCTCCAGTAATAGAATGTCTTCACCTAAATCAGACACATGAAACGGTTGAAAACATGTTAAAAATAGATAAACGGGGAGAGCTGTAAATAGGATCACGCAATCACAAATAGTCTCAGTACAGAGGGTGTGACATATGCGGGACATTAGTAGAAATCAAATGGAATCGACGGAAATACCGAAAGTCCTGAATAACAAAAACAAACAACACAACGTGACTGAGAGAGATAAGGGTAGATTTCAAATCACCATATTTGAAAAATGTGTAACTTGGTATATATTTCCTGAAATCAGTCAGCTGTATCAAATTAAATTATGGGAAAGGTATGAATATAAAAACATATAAAGTGATGACCAAGAGAAACACCGAAGCTCGAAAGTCTGAACATGTTATACGATTGTGTCTGGGCTATTTTAAAGTATTGATCTATTTTGATGTTATTGCTCTAATTTAAAGTACAGTATCTATCAATTTTGCTGTTATTGTACCGTGCTCCACTATGTTGAGGTTATTTTAAGACACCATCTATTTTGATATTATTGTAAATTACCATCTACGGCAACTCTCGGGCATTTTAGCGGTAGAGACTGCAAACAATTGAAATTCCTTGAATATCAAAAACAAAACAAAAAACATCCCGAAATGTCAAAGAAAAGTGTAACACAAAAATGTGATCTAATAAAAGAGGGGGAAATACTTAACCAAGTTGATAAATTTAAATACTTAACCATGTTGATTAATTTAAATACTTAACCAAGTTGATAAATTTAAATACTTAACCAAGTTGATAAATTTAAATATCTGGGGGTAATCATAACATCAGATGGAAGGTGCATAATAGAGATTAAGTGCAGGATAGGTCAAACAAAAGCTGCATTTAAGAAGTAAATGCTTCTCTTGCAATAGGTCACTATGATTTAGTGTCAGAAAGAGAAAACTTGATTGTTGCATAGACTGTGTTTTGCTGCATGGCAGTGAATCAGGGAACGTAAATAAACAGATTAGGAAGATCGTGGAAGCAACGGAAATAGTGTTACTGAAACGAATGTTGCGATTACATTGGACTTCCAGAATTGGTAACAACGATTACCTGAAAGAGGCAAATGAAACTAGCACATTACATTCAACGTAGGTCAGCAAGGCCGAATGGATAAGAGCACCCGTTCTTAAACACCCGGTGTGCTGATGCCGAGGCAGCGCTTTCAACCCCTACACCAGTTGGACTAAAATGTTGACTTGTCCTCCCTTGACCCGGCGACGTGAATTACAAGTACCTCTGAGGTAAAAGTGGGTTCGCCTGATGACGAGAGACACTGATAATAGGGAAAGCTAATCCACACGCAAAAATCAATCCAGTGCACAAGTAGTAGTAGCACGTGTATGGACTACGTTTGAGTTCATAGTGAGCGAACGCAAGATTAGGAAGAGACAACATTTTTCGGTCATTATAATGAGAAGAGAACACATTCTGACCACTGGAAAGATCAGTGAGAGAAGAGGCGGAGGCTTACCGAGAAAAACTTTTAAAGGATGATGGCAGTCAAGAATATCATCAGCAGAGTTGTTTACATCCGGAACACAAGGACAGATCTAAGGTGACATTGAACGCCTCTGCTAATTGGCAAGGCTCATGATGATGCTGATTATTGTTGTTTCGGGTGTTCTCTGGCTTTGATCTCAAGCGTAGTCCACACACGTGAATTGACTGAATTTTGCTTTAGATATTACCAGTGTCCCTCGCCACCAAGTGAATCCACTCCGACTTCCGTGGTACTTGCAGCTTACGTACCCAAGTCAAGTTCCAGAAGGTATAGGCGTTGAGCCCGCTACCTCGGCATCAACACACCGGATGTATAAGAGCTAGCGCTCTTATCCATTCGGCAATGCTAACCTCCGTACTGATTATCTCTTTTTATGTTGTTTCTCGAGCCTTTCTTCATTTTTAATCCTTTTCTTAAATCCTAAGTTATTGTGCGTGCGTTATTGCGAGTGAGTTATTGTGATGCAATTATTGTAAAGTATTTCTCTCTTTTGATATTATTCTAATATATTATATATTTCTCATGTACTTGTCTAATTTTATGTTATTGCAATGTATTTATCTCTCTTTAGATTTATTTTAAAGTAATTTTCTCCATTTGTATAATTTCTGTGATGAGTTAATTCTCATTATCTTAACGCTGTTTTAAATACTCACCCGCTTGGTTATTACATCTGTACCTCCTCCCTCCTCACATTATGGAGTTAAGCTAGTTGCATGACGTTGCATTCAACCCCCATAACTTATTTGGTGTTCTGTAATTTTATTCATTCATTCAGTAGCATGTCCTTTGCAGAACCTTCCTGAAAACTTCTCGATCATAAGCAAGATACACCGATACACCCATCTGAAGATCATCTGCCACATCCTGCATCCATCTTCTCTTTGGCCTTCCTCTTGATTTCTTCCCAGGCATTTTTGTTTTTGTTTTGTTTGTTTGTTTGTTTTTGTTTTTGTTTTTTGTTCGCATATCATTTACAGGACATCGCTGTCAACATCAGCATCTTTCAGCTGATTGTTGATTTCTTGGCAAGATTGCGCTCATTAGTTTGCCATTGCTTTCTGAGCGACCGGCTCACATACCCCGTAAGTTACCGACGCGGAGAGAACCGCTACCAATTCTCGCGCACGTCACGTTACTCACGAGAGTATACGGGATTACGGAGAAAGTCGTGTAACACCTAAACCAGGGAGACGGCTCCCAGGTATATACCCCTCCATTATTGTTCTCTCCAAACTTCCAAGACGTTTGAAGTGTCCAAAATAGTTCAATTTTCTTTGTTTTATCTTAAGTAGTCAGTCTTCTTCAATATTCAGCTCTTGTCGTATGGATGCATTTGTTCTTTTCTGTATCCATGATATTTCATTCTTACAACCCGTTTTGTGATTTACTAATCAATTTTAGTTCAGTACTTCTTCTTCCTCTTTCATTCGCTTGAAATATATCTAAAACTGCAATGTTGTCTCTTGTAGGAATTTAACTGTCTTTTTTTTTAGTTTACTCAGTGATCCATAGAGTTTATCTTCCACTTCGTCTCTCTAGAGTTTGCTGTTGTTTTCTGAATGACCAACGCCTCACACCATCGAAATCAACGCAAAGCGGTCTGCTCCCAAATCTACCGCGACTGATGTCGAACCCTCGGCTCGGTATGTCGGAGAATTATGAAACCTCGCTTCTCACTATCCCCCAAGCCCCAGCGCCGGTCACAATATGGGGGATACAGTCAATTAATCAACGTCTACTGCCGTCGGTGTCCACCGCCAGCCAGGGTGATTATAGATGGCAGTAGCGTGTGGGGGAGGGGCGGGGGGCTTTACGCCAACGTGTGTATGTGTGTGTGTGTGTGTGTGTGAAAGAAAGAAAGAAAGAAAGAGAGAGAGAGAGAGAGAGAGAGAGAGAGAGAGAGAGAGAGAGAGAGAGAGAGAGAGAGAGAGAGAGAGAGAGAGAGAGAGAGAGAGAGAGAGAGAGAGAGACCACTTTGGGCAATTTCCTGTAGAGTCATGCACGACTGATTGTGTTTTGCATGATTTTGCCCGGGTGAACGTGATGAAAGAATGATGTCACATCCGCGTTTTCTGGCTAATAATAGAAAATATGTCCTTGGTTGTTGCTGCTAACAACAGCTTCGGGACACTTACTGATTCGGTGCCGACGGATGTGACCTCCCGTTTGGACAGAAGGACGATAAATCGCCATTCTAGGGTTATCATGTTATTTGTTTTGTTGTGTGGTATCCTCCTCAATGTCAGCGTTTAGTGAGTGGAAGTTTACATTATAAAACTTATTCGTTTGATTGCGTGCCATGTTTGGTCTAAATCTGCTTTATTTGGCACTGAATCAGTTAAAGTGCGTGCGTGGTCATCAATATCATGTGCCATGCCGATAAGCTTAGGCAGTCATGTTTGTCCTACTCACACTATCACCAGAGTCGTGGATCAGCTCCGTGTTCTTGTCTCTACCATGCCACGTGGTCAAGCCATCCAGATATTCACTTTTCTCCTTGATATAAGCCAAATAAACTCAAGATATCACTACTGCTGTTCGAGGGGGTGGGGGTGGTAATGTTACATGCCCTTGTCAGGACGTTGCGATCAACCCCAACACTAGTTTGTATGTCTATGCAATTTTACGTTCAGTAGTTTGCCATTAATTTCTGAACGAGAAGGCGTCGTTAAAGTCCAACTGACCGGTGTAGGGGTCATATGGCAGTGGAAGTGTTGGCTGTGTCAGTGGCCGTGCTTCACGTCAGTTAAAATACACCTTTGCCGGCACACACAGCGTCCCATTGAGTACGATCTGGAAAGTTCTGGCAAGTTTCACACGCAGACATTCAACTGACTTCCTGCAGAAGTCGGCAGTTCGCAGAGTTACCGTGTAGCGTATAGTCAAGACATGCGGGCGCTGTGGGCTGTGAAAGAGCAGACTGGCAGGCTGGTACTGCCACCATATTTGAAGGTCAACCACTGTGGATCGAGCCAGCATTATGAATGCCCTTAGAGCAGTGGTTCTCAACCGGTGGGAAATTCCCCCCCCCCACCCCCTGGAAACCCTAAAATTTCCCCTGAGACTATTTCAAGATTGCGTTAATACAAGAACCGATTACTTGATATTGTTTTTCCCTCCATACTTTACGGTTCTATACTTCTCGCTCTTCTGAAATTCATTTTATACCGTAAGTGGACCCTCAAATCACGTTTTATTTAGACGTCTAAACTTGTTATTAAATTTAGCTTCCATTTTTACGTATACTATGTAAAAAAAAAAAAAAATCTCCCCGATTTACAGGGAGGCAATGCGAAAAAAGAGTGGGGGGGGGGGGGGGGAGATGACATTCTGAATAAATGGTGAAGGGGTGCATGGGCCAAAAAAGGTCGAGAACAACTGCCTTAGAGAGTATAGCCGAGGACGTTCCCCAGAATAAACCAACACCAATAGTTACGAGTGCGAAAGTTCATGTTGAAAATCGGTGTAGCCAGAAAAATACAACACGTCAAACAAGCAAGGAGTTCGTCAACATCAGCATGGTACTACTAATTGGTGTACGGTGCTGAGTTTATTACTGAGGGTATCGGAGCACCTTTAGACATGTCCGGAGTGCGGTGATGATACACTTAACTAAACTAGTTGGCTGCGGGGTGACCACGGTAGGAGTAGTTTGGTGCTGCACTGTATGACATCCTTATTACTGATTGCTTTTGTCAAATAGCTCCAAAGGACCAGATGAAGAAGGCAGTATTGGTCACCTAACCTTGTACTGGCGTGACCTTCATTATATAACAATACGACTTCACGGTGTTAAGAAAATACGAGCGATTGACTTACCTGTAGTAGAAAATGGACTTGCCTGCTTTATCAAATAGGATTGGCTATATCTAGTTTTGTTCCCAATCCACTTCTTCTTTTTAGAAGAAACACCGAAGTTTGCCAGTGCAGCTGGTTTCCATATGAACATCCCTCCACTGTCTAAACATCAGGCTCCCTGGCAGGCAATAAAAGATAGCAGCTGTAAAGCTAATAATTAAGATATGAGACAGGTAGAAAAGACATGCATTTTATGTCCGTTATCTTCTTACGTGTTTTCACTTTATGTGTCTCACTCTAGGGTTCTGCATATCCGATAACAAAATGGCAGTTTCAGTGCAATGCATTTGTTTATATGTGCAGCTATCAGCATCACCTCCTCTTCTTCCTCCTTCTATTTCTTCATTCTGCTTTTTCTTTTTGTTTTTCTCCTACCACCATCAAAACTACCACCACCACTACTACTACCACTTCTTCTTCTTCTTCTTCTTCTTCTTCTTCTTCTTCTTCTTCTTCTTCTTCTTCTTCTTCTTCTTCTTCTTCTTCTTCTTCTTCTTCTTCTTCTTCTTCTTCTACTCCTGCTCCCACTCTTTGTCGTTTTCTTCCTTTTCTTTATTCCCGCCTTCGTCCTTATGTCTGTCGTTGCATAGTCTAGCAACACTTCTTGGTAACCTAATATCGTTCCTATTCTTGAGGCTCCAGCCGCTGGGAGTGTTCTCATGTTGTGGCGTGAGATAAGATACGCCGTGATTAACCTCACCGACTGCTACATTCTGCCAGCAGCCTCCAGGTTCATAAACTGATGACAGCAGTGCACTAGTGGGTACTTCAGCTCGGGTTCAGACAGTGTTGGCAGCAGTACGCTGACAGAGTCTGAAGTTCGAGTCCACTATGTTAACTGTTCACTAATGGAGTCAGCAGATGTACAAATTGTGTAAATGTATACCAAAATTCTGGTCTATTCAATGGCAGTGATATCAACTAAATGTTTAATTGGTTTTGAGTTTTTGAAACAATTATTCTTAAGACACACATACAGAGAGCAGTAACTAACCTTTTTTTAAGAAACACGTACATAGGGCAATAACTAATCTTCTAAGACATATATTCATCGGAAAATAACTAATCTCTCTAAGACACACAATCAGAGAGACATAATTAATCGTTCTAAGACACACATACAGCCGAAATTAACTAATCTTTTGTATACGACACAAATACATGGGGAAATATCTAACCTTTCTAAGACACACATACAGTCGAAAATAACTAATCTGTCTCTATGACACACATACATGGGGACATATATAATCTTTCTAAGACACACATACAATCGAAAATAACTAATCTGTCTCTAAGACACACATACATGAGAAAATATCTAATCTGTCTAAGACACACATACATGGGGAAATATCTAATCTGTCTAAGACACACATACAGTCGAAAATAACTAATCTTTCTCTAAGACACACATACATGGGGACATATATAATCCTTCTAAGACACACATACAATCAAAAATAACTAATCTGTCTCTAAGACACACATACATGAGGAAATATCTAATCTGTCTAAGACACACATACATGGGGACATATATAATCTGTCTAAGACACACATACATGGGGACATATATAATCTTTCTAAGACACACACACAATCTAAAATAACTAATCTGTCTCTAAGACACACATAAATGAGGAAATGTCTAATCTAAGACACACATACATGGGGAAATATCTGATCTATCTAAGACACATACATGAGGAAATATATAATCTATCTAAGACACACATACATGGGGAAATATCTAATCTATCCAAGACACACATACATGTGGAAATATATAATCTATCTAAGACACACATACATGAGGAAATGTCTAATCTAAGACACACATACATGAGGAAATATCTAATCTACCTAAGACACATACATGATTGATTGATTGATTGATTTAGGAACCGACATCACAGCAGACACATACATGAGGAAATATCTAATCTTTCTCAGACACACATACACGGGGAAATATCTAATCTATCTAAGACACACATACATGGGGAAATATTTAATCTTTCTAAGACACACATACATGAGGAAATATCTAATCTATCTAAGACACACATACAAGGGGAAATATCTAATCTTTCTAAGACACACATACATGAGGAAATATCTAATCTGTCTAAGACACACTTACATGGGGAAATATCTAATCTATCTAAGACACACATACATGGGGAAATATCTGTCTAAGACACACATACAGAGGGAAGCAGCTAGGTTCGAAGTCAGCCGCTGGCGATTTGGGATCAGGTCACTTTGCATTGATTTTCACAATGGTATGAGCGTAGGCCGTTTAGAAAGCAGCGGCAAACTTATCATCATCCAGTGCCTTGCCGGCTGGCGTGGACTATCAGGCCTCTCAACAAATTGCGATCTCCGAATGTATGTTTTGACTCCCATCCGTGCCATGACACAAGACTGTCAAGTCTTTTCTCACGCTTTCTTCCTGTTTCTCTCTCTCTCTCTCTCTCTCTCTCTCTCTCTCTCTCTCTCTCTCTCTCTCTCTCTCTCTCGCTTTCTCTCGCTTCTCTCTCTCTCTCTCTCTCTCTCTCTCTCTCTCTCTCTCTCTCTCTCTCTCTCTCTCTCTCTCTCTCCACAAATCTTTCTTGTTGTCACACCAGGTTCCAATTTTATTTATTTTTTTTTTGTTTGGTCTTCTCATAATGTGGCACAGGAAGGATGACTGCTTATATCTGATGTTTGTGATAAGCTGTCTTTGCAATTCAGCCTCCCTCAAAATGTTCAAATTGCTCATTTTGGCTGTCCAATACATTTTCAGCACTCTTCAATAAAAATACATCTCCAAGGCTTTCTAGTAATGTTTTTCGCCTGTTTACTAATTATGCAGGATTCACAGTCGCGTCAATGGCAAACTGCTACACATACAATTGCCTAGAAAATCACACATAACCCCCTCCCCCACCGAAAAAATGGCCGGTTTGATTGCGACGTCCTGTAAAGGAGAAGCGGCTAACATTCAAACTTGCGCGTACATTGACGCAATTCCCATTCGGGGAAGTAATGCATCGATCAATATAGCCATTCTTTGGCGATTCTAGTGTTATCGCCCCTGACTTACGCCGATCACAACACAAACAGCAGCCGCCCGATGCTGAAGTCTCGGCTTAGTATTGGCAAATACTGCTGGTGAAGCGGGCGCTTTGGTACAATAGATAGGCAACTGCGCTGATGATGTCATGGGAACTGTCTGACACCTGGGCTCGACGGCTGCTAAGTAAGGGAAAGATTAGTCAGTGCATTCAGGATAAGCCAGCTCGTTATTAAACACCCGGAGTGCTGATGCTGAGGTAAGGGGTTGAACCCTTACACCGGTCAGTTGGACAAAAATGTTGACTTCTGGCCCTTGACTTGGGGATGTAAATTACTAGTACCTTTGAGTCGGAGTGGGTTCGGTGGATGGCGAGGGACACTGGTTAAAGGGGAAACTAATTCACACGCAACATCCAGTCCACTGCCATAAGAAGTGACGTGTGTGGACTACGCTTGAGTACAAAGCGAGCGAAGGCACCAAAAAAAAAAAAAAAAAAAACACGCATCGAGGTCGTGATTTGTTTTGGTTTAATCTCGTTTTTCAAGTCGACCCCGCCTAAAATTAGTACCAGGAAATATCTTTGACTTCCTCGGCCTTCTAAGGATTTTTGCAAAAAGGAATAATAAATAAGATTAGGTATGCTGATGGCATCGTGGTTTAGCAAAAAATGAGCAGCAATTACAGATTCTTTTGGGGCTAATAAATAAGAGAAGTGCGCAAGTGGAATATGCGTTAAGTTCGTTGCTTGTCCTTCGCAGGACGTCGCTGCCACCCTCAATATTTGTTGGATGTTTGTGATATTTATATAAGTTTACATTCAATGATGTGTCATTACTTTCTGAACCGCCGATGCTCATGTTGTTGTAAAAATCGGCGCAAAGCAATCATCTCCCACATAGCCGGTGACTGACATCGAACCCAGCATGCTCTGATTGTGAACTAGGTTAAGAACTCCCAAGCTACAGGCGGATTAGACAATGTTGTTGTAAGCAATTGAATATGATATGTGGCAACGCAAAAAGAAGGCTTTAGAGCAAACAGAGACATACTATAACAGGTAACACGTTTCTCTCGTCTTGGATATATAATTACGGATGATAGCAGAAGTGAAATAGAAAAGAGAATAGTAATGGACACAGATACCTTCAACAGCATGAACACGATATTCACATCTTGGTAGGGAGTCGTATACATGGGATAATCCCTCCGCTAGGTGGAGTTAGTGGCGTCAGTATGTTTTATAGACAATGAACACTCGAGGGAAGATGTGGTCAATATGTTTTATAGACAATGAACACTCGAGGGGTGACGTGGTCAATATATTTTGATTGATTGATTGATTGATTTAGGAATCGACATCACAGCATTCGGGGCATTCCCATAAGTGCTCCGTCCCCATCCTCAGCAGCCAGCGAAGAGTTCCAACACTAATAGTACCAGTAGCAATCTGATTATAAGTCCGTCTCGCCTTTCCTTTGAGCGTTGAGCGTCGGCCAGATCCCTTCGTCACTCCTCGTTGTCTCATTCTTGCCAGACCATGGTAATCCATTTGCTCCTCCGAGGTGTGCACGTGCTCCCACAAGGCCGCAACTACGTCTGCCTTGTCATGTATCAATACTCCACCAAGTTCTGCAGAGCCAGCCAATCTGTCCGCCTGTTCATTTCCCAGCACACCGGCATGCCCCGGAGAAAAGATCCAGGCGATGCTTGTCACCCGTGACCTCCGAAGCGAAGCAAGCCACTCCGCACGAAGTCTGCCCGTCCTCACCCTCGTCAGCATGCTTTCTGAGTCAGTTACAATCACGGTGTGTGTGTGTGTGTGGTGTGTGTGTGTGTGTGTGTGTGTGTGTGTGTGTGTGTGTGTGTGTGTGTGTGTGGTATTCTCCATCCAGCGGAGAGCCGCAGTGACTGTCTCCACTTCCATTCTTAAGCTGGATGTTGTGGTATCATATGCCAGGCTCTCCTGCCCCAAACATCGACCATGGCTATGTAACCCCAGCCACTTCTCTCACCTCTTGACACCGAACCATCTGTGTAGATAATCTCATCACCCGAGTGAGCATTGTCCTGAATTAGTTGCTGGATTTCCACTTCCGTGGCCCCTGCTGGCCACTCCCTGCACTCCCGGCTTAATGTGATTATAACTCTGCACAAGTCTGACTGCTCCACTGGCACTCTGACCCACTCCTCTCCACGCCTAATGTTCTCCAGGGGGCACACCTGTCTGATCGTATCCTCTGCCTGACCCATCCATGATTTCCCTCTTATCAGTCGCTGACCCTTAACTGCGTCCAGCGCCTCATGTAGTGGGTGGTCTGTGTCTGCAGCTACTCTGAGGTATGCCTTCGCCTGCATCACCTTGAGCCTACCAGCAACAGTCGGCAGACCAAGGATGTAACGCATACACACTACTGGGGTGTCTCTAGTGCATCCCAGAATGACTCGCATAGCTTCGTTCTGTATGCGCTCTAACTTCACCATCTGACTCTCTGAGACAGTGAGCAGACCTAATCCATAATCAATTACTGAGAGGATCAAGTGCTGGTATAGTGTGAAAAGCATTCTCTGCTCTGTGTCCATTGCAGCCATAGTTTTAAGTGCATTGAGTCCCTTTTGAGTTCTTGTCACGACCGTCTCCACATGGTCCTTGAAGGATAGGCTCCTGTCAAATGTGATCCCCAGATACTTCAGTTTGTTCTCTCTGCTGACATTTCTACCATCTATCGCGAGGCTTGGGACATCAGCTCTTACAATCCTGTTGTCCAGAGAGCACCACAAAACAGCCGCCTTTTCCGGGTGGATGACAGCACTCATTTCTGTGCACCAGTCAATCACTTCATCTACTGTCGCCTGTAACTCCTGGGCTGTTTGATCCCTATTTCTCCCCTGCCTGTATGCAAGAATATCATCTGCAAATGTTAGTATTCTTCCAATCCCTGGTGCTTCTAGGTTTGCAATCTTGCTCGTATACACGTTAAAGAGCACCGGTGAGACTGCAGATCCCTGTGGCAGTCCCGGGGTTAACATATGTGGCTCTGAGGTCCGTGCGCCCAGACGGAGAGCAACCCGACGAGAGTGCAGGACGTCTGTTATCCAGTTCACCAACCAGGGATTGACCCCCTTCTCCATCAGTGCGGTCGTAAAAATATCATATCGAACTCTATTGTACGCATCCTCGAGATCAAGAGCTACCGCCATCGTTTCCTGTCTACTCTGGAACCCCTCATAAACATCAAAGGCAAAAGTGGCTGCATTAGACCAGGTATCTTTTCCTGGCCTGTAGCTCCCCAGGCCTCTTGGAAGAAGGTTCCCCCTTTCCAAAAAATCCTGCAGCTTAACAGCGACTATCTTCTCTAAAACCTTCCCAAATATATTTTGAAGGGTGATGATCCTAAAGCCGCTAAGCTTTGACTGATCCTTGAATGGTTTTGGGAGAGGGATGAGAATAGCTGTGCACCCAATCCTGCGGTAATGATGCTGGTCAATATGTTTTATAGACAATGAACACTCGAGGGGTGATGTGGTCAATATTTTTTATAGACAATGAACACTCGAGGGATGACGTGGTCAATATGTTTTATAGACAATGAACACTCGAGGGGTGATGTGGTCAATATATTTTATAGACAATGAACACTCGAGTGGCGATGTGGTCAATATTTTTTATAGACAATTGAACACTCGAGTGGTGACGTGGTCAATATGTTTTATAGACAATAAACCCTCGAGGGGTGACGTGGTCAATATGTTTTATAGACAATAAACACTCGAGGGGTGATGTGGTCAATATGTTTTATAGACAATAAACACTCGAGGGGTGATGTGGTCAATATGTTTTATAGACAATGAACACTCGAGGCGTGATGTGGTTAATATGTTTTATAGACAATGAACACTTGAGGCGTGATGTGGTCAATATCTCACCGGCCGCCGTTGCTTCCCAAGACATTTCCTGGTGTTCATTTAGGACTGGGTTGAACATGGACCCCAGGCCAATTTAAACAATCCGCTTCGATGGGAATTCGACAAACAGCAGATAAGACAATCGGGAAAATGTAGGGTGTTCGAATCCGCGTTAGCCACAGCGACAAGCTGCTGGAAGGGAGAGACTGGTAGAGCGACACGGAAGACATCAGTGATCGACGGTCGTACTTATTAATAACACAAAGGGCTAGGTTTGCGGAGACACGTGATCGCCGGCGCCACTCGGCATGACACATGATAACGGTGATAGGGTCTGAGAAATGTATATTAAGCAAGTATAGGTCAAATAACAAACTCACAAGCACAATGGGCAGGTCAAGCGAACTAATTTAGCGCCAAGATTGACAATTGATTGTTTATTGTGAGCGTCACCAAACACCGTCCAGCCAATTGTTTTGATCACGGGGGTATTATGAGACCTGCTGTTTATGTTGATTTGCTGCCGATGTAACAGGTTTTAATTAAAGTCGTTCTCTGTGTATACTGAATACATGCGTGCATTATTGGTTTTTTGTGAAGGAGAATTGCTTCTTCTGTATGTGGTGAACAAGCTAGCAATGACAGTCGTGGCGCCGTATTGCTTGACCAGTTTGCACACTTAAACACAGACGATTGCAAGTGCGATCCCACTGATACTCAAACTACAGTTATCAAAGTTACCATAGCAGGATACAAGACACGAATTAGTTGTGGGTGTGGGGGGGGGGGGGGTGAGAGAGAGAGAGAGTGAACGAACGAACGAACGAACGAACGAACAGACTTTATTTTCAAAGGGTAACAAATTGGGCACGCAGGCCCGTCTTACATTCGGCCCTTCCAATCACTCATCTTTCTTTCATCAACATTGCATAGGAAGAAACATTGTCACATGAATTTTGTAAACATAAACAATGCATATTACTATGTTATGTGACACATCCACCACCGACCCACACATCCCCCATTCACTCCAACTCCCCCACCCAACCATACACATAACCCACACACAAATACATTCCCCCATCCATCCACCACATCCCTACACCTACACATATCCCCACCCACACACACCTCTCACCCACCACACATCCCATCCACCCACACCCCAAGCACACATACATTCCCCAACCCACACATCCCCCACCCACACACATCCACCCACCTACACGCATCTCCCCACCCACTCACATATCCTCTACCCGTCCCATTACCCACCAACAAGAGAGAGAAAGAGAGAGAGAGAGAGAGAGAGGGAGGGAGAGAGGGAGAGAGAGAGAGAGATTGGATGTGTATAGATGACGCTGACCAACATGTACGAGAAGGCTTCAAATAAAAACCTTAATTTTTTTTTTTTTTTTACAGGCGAATATATTCTGAAAAAGTGTTTGACATGTTTCAGCTAGAATATTATTCATTTATTCACTTCAGATGATATATAACTCTGCCGTATGCACCTAACAAGTTGCAGCGAAATATGCCATGCAATGAATTTAGCAGTATATTGTTTGTGTGGCTTCTGTTCTTAAATTCACTAAGGGAATTTTTACATTGGTACCTTGCCGTCTTGACAGACGATAGTTTGTGCTTTAAAAAGGAATAATAACTTTTACCTATGGCGGTAGCGAATGTGACTGATAAGGCCAATTCGCGCTGTAAATGTCCGTTCACAGTGGGTGCATGTGAACACGTGGTCATTTCCACCATCATGCACCATCTTACGTCTCACACGCTCGGTGTGTGACTTATCTGCAATAATTTTCTCCTTTGTCTTTATTCCATTTCTGATGTTTGCCCTCCATGCAACACGTTCAGCGGCGACTTGCTCCCAATGTGCATTATCAATGCCTGTATCATGTCCCGCTTACACACATCTTTGTATCGTAGTAGAGGCCGACCCTGAGATCTCTTACCCATCTGTAATTCACCAAAAAAGATGTCCTTTGGTATTCTACCATCATCCATCCTCCTAACATGTCCTATCCATCTAAGTCTACGAAGACTGAGCATGGAATAAACCGTCACACAACCTGATCTTTCCAATACTTCAGTATTTGTGATTTTGTCTTGCCACTTAATACCACCTAAGGGAATACATTGTTTTGAACCAACTATTCATCTATAAATCTGCAGTTTCTGTGGTCTGCTGTGAACTCAGGAAACAGATCTGTCTAGAACAGTGGTTTTCAACCTATTTTGGCTCATGCACCCCTTCACCATATTTTCTTAACGTCACCCCTCTCACCACCCACCTTTTCGTATATCCTCCCTATAAATCCCCCACCCTTTCGCCCCTACATAGTATACGTAAAAATGGAAGCTAACTTTAACAACACATACTAGAACAAAGTCTAGACATCTAGATCAAACGGGATTTGCGGGTCTACTTACGTTATAAAACGAATTTCAGAAGGTCGAGTAGCACAGAACCATAAAGTATGGATGGGAAAACAATATCAAGTAATCGGTTCTTGTATTAACGCGATCTTGAATTAATCTTAATCATCCCCCCCCCCCCGAAACACTAAAATTCCCCACCGGTTGAGAACCACTGGTCTAGAATGTCTCAATTACAGAAGGATTCGTATTTCACTGAGCACCCACCGACGTCACTACTCGCAGCGTATCAATCATGCCAAGATGTATCGCCCCCGTACTGCGGCTTTTATCCTAGTTAAACGCCGAGCTTCTGCCATGAGCAATCATCTCAGAAACTGTCTCGTGTTTCCACGATATTTCTCCCCCAATCATTCATCGTTTGTTCTCTATGTGAGTTCTCTCCAGGTTCTGTGTTTGCTGTCATGGCGATGGGAACCTCACACATCTGTGGGTGGGAGGCTGGGGAGGCGGGGGGGGGGGGTGGTGGTGGTTGTAACAGATCACTTTGATTGTCCACATTTACGATAATTTATGATACTTACTTACTTACTTACTTACTTACTTACTTACTTACTTACTTACTTACTTACTTACTTTACTTACTTACTTACTTACTTACTTTTTTTTCGCATATCCTTTACGTGACATCGCTGTCAACATCAGCATCTTTCAGCTGATTGTTGATTACTTGGGAAGATTACGCTCAGTAGTTTGTTACTTACTTACTTACTTACTTATTTACTTACTTACTTACTTACTTACTTACTTACTTACTTACTTTACTTTACTTTACTTACCAATTTCTCCATATATACTCCAGTCTCATTCTATAGATCATACAAGGATCAAACATCAGCTGATTGTTGATTTCTTGGCACGATTACGCTCAGTAGAGTAGCTGAGTACTGTGCAAGAACCCATTATAACTGCCGATTTAGATTTTTGTTCCGGCGGCCTTGCCTATACAGATTCAAGAGATCAAAAACTGCCTGCTCACGGCCAGAAGGACAGATGCAAAGCCTGCCCAGATCAAGAAGAACAAGAACATTGTCAAGTTCAAGATGCCTTGCAGCAGATACGTGTACAAATTGGAGATCCCGGACACAGACAAGGCAAATAAAATCAACTTTCAAATCAAATCAACTTTATTTTAAAAGGGTCACAAATTGGGCACGCAGGCCCGTCTTACATTCGGCACTTCCAATCACTCATCTTTCGTCCATCAAGAGCATTATACATTCACATAGGAAGAAAACAAAACATTGTGAAATGAATGTTGTAAACATAAACAAGGCAAATTACCATGTTATGAGGCCCATCTCCCACCTACCCACACATCACCCCACCCACACATCACCCCACCCACACATCACCCCACCCACACATCACCCCACCCACACATCACCCCACCCACACATCACCCCACCCACACACACACACCCAAGGACACATACATACCCCACCAACCGACCCATTCCCCTCCCGCACATCTCCACCCACACACACTGCCCTCACCTGTTCCCCCAACCCAAACACACTCGCCATCCACACAAACACCCCTCACCAACCCACACATCCCGCGCCCACCCACATACACATCCTAACCCACACACCCATCCCCCATCCACACTTCCTCTCCCCACCCACACCTCCAACCACCCATCCCCCAACCACACCTCCATCGACCACATATTCCCCACCCACGCACACACATCCCCCATCAACCCACACATTGCACATCCACTCACACATCCCCAAACCATACACACACATCCCCACCAAGTGACATCTCCCTACCCACACACACACACACACACACACACACACATCTCCCTAACCACCTATACATCCTCAATCCACACACACACACACACCCTACCACCCACACATACATCCTCCACCCACCCACACATGCCCTAAACCACATCTAACCACACAATATTCCCAACCCACGCACCACAGGCAGAGAAGCTGAGACAGTCACTGCTAACTGGGCAGGCAGGCAAAGAACTTCAGTGACATTAATAAATGAAGAAATCAGGGGGAGGGGGGGGGGGGAAGTATAACCGTCGGGGATCCAAATGTGTGCATAGCAAAATTATATGTTTTAAATATTGAAATATTGTGTGTGGGGTGGGGGTATGTAGGTGGGTGGGTGGTTGGGGGGGGGGGGGGTAGAGTCTGGAAATTTCACCTCGCAGCGGCACATTCGACCTGCTCTTTTCGATGTCCAACTACCGAGGGATTTTTAACGTGCACACGGGCCCTCCGAGTTGTTCTTCCTTGTCCGAGAAGCTTTGACAACCGATCCACTGCCCCAGGATCAGGCAGGCGGATATCATCTTTTTTTCTGGATGCGTTTGTTATCACGCCGGTCGCTTTTATTTCCCAACACATTTCCAGATGACTATTTTAGACTCGTCAACATGAGATCCTTGGTCAATTTTCCCAACACATTTCCAGATGACTATTTTAGACTCGTCAACATGAGATCCTTGGTCAGTTTTCCCAACACATTTCCAGATGACTATTTTAGATTCGTCAACATACAATCCGTGGTCAGATTTAAGAAACTTTGACTCGATGCGAAATCGAACCCATGACCGCTGCGCCAGTAGGCGAAGTGTTAGCAACCGAGCTACCGCGGCTCGCGAAGTGTTGGTAGTTTCTTTATTATATGTGGACATTTTCCAGGGAAGCGACCACTTTCGCTGTGTGCATGAGGTGATAGCCGATTCTTTGAGCGTGTGCTGATTCTTTGAGTGTGTGCACGACGTGATAGCTGATTCTTTGATCGTGTGCTGATTCTTTGAGTGTGTGCACGAAGTAATGACTGATTACTTGAGTGTGTGCATGAGGTGATAGCTGATTCTTTGAACGTGTGCTGATTCTTTGAGTGTGTGCACGACGTGATAGCGGATTCTTTGATCGTGTGCTGATTCTTTGAGTGTGTGCACGATGTAATGACTGATTATTTGAGTGTGTGCACGAGATGATGACTGATTCTTCGAGTGTACGAACGAACGAACGAACGAACGAACGAACTTTATTTTCAAAGGGTAACAAATTTGGCACGCAGACCCGTCTTACATTCGGCCCTTTCCGTATGCACGAGGTGATGGCTGATTTATTTAGTGTGTGCACGAGGTAAAGGCTGATTCTTTGAGTGTGCGCGCGAGTAATGGCTGATTCTTTTAGTGTGGGTTGATTCTTTGATTGTTTGCTCGAGGTAATGGCTGAATCCTTGACTGTGCACGAGGTGATGGCTGATTCTTTGAGTGTGTGCACAAGGTGATGGCTGATTCTTTGAGTATGTGCACGAGGTGATGGCTGATTCTTTGAGTGTGTTCACGAGGTAATGACCGATTCTTTGAGTGTGTGCACGAAGTAATGGCTGATTCTTTGAGTGTCTGCGCGAGATAATGGCTGATTCTTTGAATGTGCGTGCGAGTTAACGGCTGATTCTTTTAGTGTGGGCTGATTCTTTGATTGTGTGCTCGAGGTAATGGCTGAATTCTTGACTGTGTGCACGAGATGATGGCTGATTTTTGAGTGTGTGCACGAAGTAATGCCTGATTCTTTGAGTGTGTGCGCGAGGTAATGGTTGATTCTTTGAGTGTTTGCACGAGGTGATGGCTGATTCTTTGAGTGTGTGCACGATGTGAAGGATGATTCTTTCAGCGTGTGCATGAGATGATAATGGATTAGTTGAGTACGTTAACAATGTGATAGCTGATTATTTAATCGTGTGCACTGTGATAGCTGACTCTTTGATTGTGTGCACACAGTGATAACTAAGTCAAATGGCACTTGGAATACCGAATGGTCTACACAAATATGGGTCTCAAGTATATTCCCAATGCGACTTTTGGCGTGTAGAAGAGTCCTTTGCTTGACTTACTTTCTTACTTACGTACTTAAATAATTACTTTACGTTACTTACTTACTTATGTTATGCTACATGCTTATTTACTTTACTTGCTTACTGTACTTTACTTTACTTTACTTTACTTTACTTTACTTTACTTTACCATCTCATCTCATCTCATCATGTTTCTCTTGTACCTTGCGGTGTCGAGGTGAAGTATAAACATCGTGAGAGCGCCCTATTATGGGCTTCATGTATCGATATTCCCATGGACTCTGCTATTCCCTCCGTCCAACGTTTACGTGGTCGGCCCCTTCCTCTGTTTCCATCTGGTCTGTACATCATTGCTTGTTGTGGTATGCTGTTGGATGGTAACCTACTTGCATGGCCAAACCATTTGACTTGCTGCTTTCTAATCTTTTACTTTACTTACATACTTATTTTACTTACTTTACTTACTTAACGTAGTTACTTACTTTACTCACTCACTCTCCCACTCACTCACTCACTCACTCACTCACTCACTCACTCACTCACTCACTCACTCACTCATTCACCCACCCACCCACCCACTCACCCACCCACTCACTCACCCACTCACTCACTCACTCACTCACTCACTCACTCCCTCACTCACTAACTCACTCACTCACCACTCACTCACTCACCCACTGACTCACTCACTCACCCACCCACTCACTCGCTCACTCACTCACTCACTTACTCACTCACTCACTCACCCACTGACTCACTCACTCACCCACTCACTCACTCACTCACTCACTCACTTATATCCTATGAGTTCCCCATTGGCCTACAAGACATTAACAGCCGACATGTATTCTATCATTTCAGACCTGCATCAAGGACGGGATGTTGTACAAGCAGACGACCTCATTCAACGTAAGTCGCTGCTCCCGCCAGACAGACATGTTCACTACTGCACTATATCTATCGTTATCGGTGGTGTAAGGGTTAGTGCTTGATAGCGCGGCTGTTCGATTTCAGCCCATGTAAATCAATTAGGCGCCGTCTCTACAATGAAGGTTGGCTGCAATGGATCTCCAACACTATCTCGCCCTGACTGTACAATCTGTCACATTTATGTTCGTCCATCTCTTGCTCTTATCTTCCCACTTGTATCGTTGTCTACCTCTTGCTCGCTTGCCCCTAACTTTGCCCTCCACAAAGGTTTTTATGATAAGAGTATCAAGTCTTTTAACGTGGCCGAAATATTTCACTTGCCTCGTCTTTATTTCTTTCATCAACTCTCTCTTCATTCCCAGTTTTTTTTTTTTTTTTAGAACCTCTGCATTTGATTGTTTTTGTTGCCATGAAATACGAAATATTCGCCGGTATATCAACATCTCCAGGGCCTCTATGCGACTTTTTGGTTGCTTGTTCAATGTCCTTCACAGGACGTAGCAGTCAACCCCAGCAATGTCCAGGCTTCCGCGCCATACAGTAGCGTTTAATCAGTCCATGTAGTCAGTTACAAAATAAAAAAGTAACTGTGTCCCACGCCTGGAGACGTGTTAGGTACATGGTGCGAGCGCCATATTTGACTAGACCGTTTGATGGGTGATGTGGACAGTATCACATCGACCGCTTGTACCTCTGGGGACCTAGACCCCATTTTACGCTGGGTCGGTCTGTATCGCAAATAAAATGCGCACTGGTATTTTCATAAACATATTTTGGCAGGAAGGACATTTTGGAAGAGGGTGGTAAATGCCCCTCATTATGCCGTGTACATCACATAAATGTCAAATGGGGGAACCCTTTGCGGCCACTAAGACAGTATACAAGTAAAACACACATGTATTTTGTGGCGATTACAGAAGTAGAAGACAGAACTGGAGACTAGAGGACGCACTAGACAACATAAAAATTGAAAGCTACAGTTACCAACCGGGTTTCGAACCTGTCACCTCCAAATGCCTGCTGCAGGAACAAGTGTACCTCGGCATCAGCACACCGGGTGTTTAAGAACAAACGCTCTTATCTATTCGGCCATGCTGGCCTCCTATGGTACATTATATTGGAAACGAAATTTTAAAACAGGGGAAACTACCTTCTTTTGTTCGCTTAGACAAGATAATTAATGGTTATGGCCCCTACTCAATATTCGCGTGAATGTGTGTCGGTTATTGGGTAGGAATAGAACACGACTTAAGAAGTAAAAGTAGCCGGTGTGATACAGATCGCATGACCGACCAAGTGCTGACTTATCTATAAAGATATAAGCATAGCACCATATGCCCTTTGCGAGTAAGGCGTGTAGACAAGGTATTTACTTGCTTATTGAATATTGTTTACTTGGGCATGCAAGAGATACAGGCGCCTTACAGTGACACTTCACCTCATCGTTGGGGACATTGTGAAACAGTACATAGAACATTGCTAGATATTGATTGGCACTTATAGAAGACACTGGTCTGGTTGCTAGATCCCTCCCTGGTCTGCTGTTAATGTTCACCAATGCATATAATGTGATTTCATGAGAAATAAATTGGTAAGCTTCGAGTGGAGATTTGTTTCTGAGGAAATTGCAATGAATACAATAGGTTGGCAGAGAAACGCTTTAGGCAACGAATACAATAGGCTGAGAGAGAAACACATGAGGCAATGATTACAATACACAGCGAGAGAAACACTTGAGGCAAGGAATACAATAGACAGAGAGAAACACTTGACGCAGTAAATACAATAGACAGAGAGAAACACTTGAGGCAAGGAATACAATAAATAGAGAGAAACACTTGACGCAGTAAATACAATAGACAGAGAGAAACACTTGACGCAGTAAATACAATAGTCTGACAGAGAAACACATGAGACAATGAATACAATAGACGGCGAGAGAAACACTTGAGGCAAGGAATACAATAAACAGAGAGAAACACTTGAAGCAGTAAATACAATAGACAGAGAGGAACACTTGACGCAGTAAATACAATATTCTGACAGAGAAACACATGAGGCAAGGAATACAATAGACAGCGAGAGAAACACTTGAGGCAAGGAATACAATAAACAGAGAGAAACACTTGAAGCAGTAAATACAATAGACAGAGAGAAACACTTGACGCAGTGAATACAATATTCTGACAGAGAAATACATGAGGCAAGGAATACAATAGACAGCGAGAGAAATACTTGAGGCAAGGAATACAATAAACAGAGAGAAACACTTGAAGCAGTAAATACAATAGACAGAGAGAAACACTTGAAGCAGTAAATACAATAGTCTGACAGAGAAACACATGAGACAAGGAATACAGTAGTCTGAGAGAGGAACAATTCAAGCAATGAATACAGTAGTCTGAGAGAAAAACGTATGATGCAATGTATACAATAGGCAGCGAGAGGAACACTTCAGGCAGTGAATACAATAGGCTGAGAAGGAAACACTCGAGGCAAGGAATACAATAGACAGAGAAACATTTGAAATAGTCCGAGGACAAGATGAAAACCGCAAATTAATCCGAGGTATGAAATGTCAATAGTCTGGAATTATCGGTGCAGGCCATGAGAGGAGATCAATCGGAACCTTACTGGCAGTTGACAGACGTTAGGGAGGCATATCTGAAGGAAGACAACAAAATAAATACAATTTTGTCAGTTGTAACTGAGTTTTCATGGTTATTTCTCTGTTATTCATTTCAAAACCTAAGATTTCAGGATTATTTCTCTGTTATTCAACACAACTACTAAGTTTGCAAGATTATATCTTTGTTATTCATTACAACTAGGTTTTCAAGATTATTTCTTGGTTATTTATTACAACTAAGTTTTCAAGAATATTTTTCTGTTATTCATTACTCACCATTATTTGCTGTTGTCATCATGTCACTATTGTCTGTTCTTTTTTAGAGGTGGAAAAAGAGATACTTCAAGTTGAAAGGTCGAAGACTCTACTATGCCAAAGACAGAAAAGTAAGTATTAAATTACATAGTCTGTAATCTACAATTGTTTCATTATTATAGTCTGTAATGTACAATTGTTTCATCATTCAGTGAATGACATTGCACCGTTACGTCAAGCCTGTGGCTCAGTACATCTGACTTCGATAAGCGTATTATTTTTCCGGGGATGCTATCGCTAGCCTTTGCCCGTCACCAGTCTACCTACAAGGCAGCAGGTGTGCATATCGCTTCGTCTGGTCCCTACTCCTTGACCTTGTCCGACACGGGAGACCGTACCAGGAGCTGCGCTACCGTCGGCGTAGCTCTTGGGGTCAGTAGAGCACGCATTCCCTCCCCTCTACCGCTTCAATATGGAGAGACGTCAGAGAAGATACAATTGTTATATTGTTATACTGGAATATTTTCATGTAGTTGTGTCGGTTTGAACCTAGCAGCTGTGGACACACCAAGGCGGGTACCTGCCACCTTCAAATGATGAAAGTACCTGGCTAAAACACGTGTGCTTCCTAGCATGTCCAACTAATATCTTAGTTATTGGCCACGACAGGCCATGAGACATGTTGCTGGGCGGCATATATTCGGCCTCCTCTTTTCAGTCTCTAACTGTTTGGGTATTTGACATGTGCGCAACGTGCCTCGGGGTCCTCCTGGTTTGTTGTCCTTATCCGAGAAAGCTAGGCGTCTGACCTTACCATCCAGAGGCAGGGGGTGTAATATTTGTTCGTGTTTCTGTTATAAAATCCCACAGCGATGATTCGACCCCGCTTTACCCCCGCGTTTTATGTTATTTTCTAGGCGAGACAATTTTACGTTAAGTAGTTTGTCATTGCTTTCTAAACTGCTGACGCACATCATCATCATCATCGGCATAATATGCCCTGCCAGCTGGCGTAGATTTCCATGTCTCTCCACAGATCTCGGTCCCTGACGTTCTGTATCATCTCTGCTGATACTCCTCCATGTCACCGTCTCAGTCCATCCAGCATCAATTCTCTCAGTCTACTTCTGCCTCTTTCCCCACTGATCTTTCGAGTCGCCACAATGCCCCCCCCCCCCCCCCCCCGACAACTGCCTCTCTTCTCATCACACGATCAAAGTATGATGTTTGTCTCTTGTGTATAATGTTCTAATTTCATTAACCTCTTCCAGGCAATCATTATTTACTCTGGCAGTCCAAGGAATTTGCAAAATTCGCCCAGGAACCACGTCGCCGTTGGTTCCAGGCTTTTCCCATCGTGTTAATTCGAGTGCCATGATATTTCAGTAACATACAGTAAAGCGGGTTCTATATAACTTGTGAGTAGTCTCTTTCTGACATTCAGTGATAGTGACTTATTGCATAAGATACTTTGTTACGTAGAGACGCTTTAAATAATTTTGCTGAAGGATATTAAACCCCCAAATGTAACCTCCCATATGTAGAGAAGGACGATATATCGCTATACTTGGGTCATCGTGTTATTTGTTTCGTGTTAACTTCCACAATTTCAGTGCTCAGTGAACGGAAACGTGCATAATGAATCAAGTTGTTCACTTGATTATGTACCATTTCTGGTCCAAACCTAGATTCTGTTCGGAAACGTGCATAATGAATCAAGTTGTTCACTTGATTATGTACCATTTCTGGTCCAAACCTAGATTCTGTTCGGCACTGAATCAGTCAAGATATGACTGTGGACCATGGACGATTGAGCAATTGGCAGAAGATCAATAGAAGCCACATAAATGCGATTTTATAGAAGCGCGGTAAAAATACCACGGACAGCTGAAGTTAATAATGAGGATCTATTTTTTAATGGCGATGTCGCAACCGGAAACTCATTACAGACGTCAGTAAACGACTAGAGAACTTGTGCCCGCAGTGTCTTGGGCAGGAAGGCGGTGTACTGGGTGTAACAACTGGCATGATTCAGCGAGAACACGGGGAAGGACGGCAGTGAGAAGCCGTACGAGACAATCAAGACATGGGCGCCAGGAGACGGACAGGAGCTGAGCGTGAGATAACTGAAGAGAATAAATGGCGGCCCAAGGAAAACAGAGTAGCAGTAACATATACGAGTACGTAGGCCTGTGTAAGAATGACATTTAAAAAATATATATAACAGCAGTTAAACATTGATAACGAAAGAATATATATTTATATTTTCGTGTAATTTTTATTTCACGTAGTCGTATCGGTTGCCCTTTTTTGATATTGGAATGAAGATAGTTCTCTTCCAATCTGTTGGCCATATAGGCCTACCATATTTCCATATCTTTTTACATAATGCGTGATAGATTTGTATGCTTTCTTCTCCTCCCGCTTTAATTAGCTCTGCTGGTATCTCATCACATCCAGGTGATTTACCATTCTTCAGGTTCTTTATTGCCCATGCAATTTAATTAATGAGGGTTCAGGTTCTGTCTCTGCTGTCGTTGGCTCATGCATCTCATTCATATCCTCACTGTCACTCGTATGATACATTCCACTGCAATACTCCTGCCATCTTTCTAGAATTTGTCTAGATTCTGTTAAGGTATTTCCCATCTTGTCACAGAGCTGAATATTGAAGAAGGTTGGCTATTAAAAACGATAAAACAAAGAAAATTGAAATATTTTGGTCACTTGAAACGTCACGAAAGTTTGGAGAGAACAATAATGGAGGGGTATATGCCTGGGAAGAGAGGGAGAGGAAGGCCAAAGAAAAGATGGGTGCAGGATGTGGTGGATGATCTCCAGATGGGTGTATGGGACGCGGGACATCTTGCTTATAATCGAGAGGTTTTCCGGAAGGTTGTTATGGGAGCGAGGTTCTGCAAAGGACATGTTACTGAATGAATGAATGAATGAATGAATGAGTCGTATCGGTTGTTTGTTTATTCTATGCTGACGAAGGTTTTATCCATAACGTCCAGTTTCTTACTTGTAACTGTGTTCTAGTACAGCTCACTGTCCACTTTTCGTTGTTGTTGTTGTTGTTGTTGTTGTTGTTTGTTTATTTGTTTGTTTCTTTGTTTGTTTCTTTGTTTGTTTGTTTGTTTTTGGTGATTCATTCATTACGGAAGAATGGACGTTATCATGGAATGGCAGCTTGAAAGGAAAGCACGCTTACAAATGCTGAATGCTCCACAACAGAACATCACACAAGTAAAGGGAACTTCTAAACATCATAAGGCGCACCGAGTATCTGGTTCTAGACCCATAGTTGCATAAAACAATGGGCTCTCGGTGGGTGATGTGGTCAGAATCCCGCCTGGCTCCTTTACTTGCCAACACCCAGTTTAGACTGGGACGACCTAGGATACCAGGTCAATTTTCAAAATTCCAATCCGCCCCGATGCGGATGCAACCCATGACCACCGAACCGGCAGTTTAGTGTCTAGAGACTACGCAACCAGAGTTCCCACAAAGGACCAAGCCCGTAAACTGATTAGAGAAATTAGACGTAAACAGTCAAACAAATTTTGACTCGTTATGAGCAGAAATAAACTAGAGAACTTGGTGACAACTGGCAAGACTGATAGGAAAAGAACATGGGGAAAATTTACAAGAAGCAAATATATGGATGGCTTGGCCAAGTGATATGATCGAGACAAAAAACACAGAGCTGATCCACGACTCTGGTGATCGTGTAAGATGGTGAAATATGACCGCCCACGCTTATCGGCATGACACGTGATGATGATGTTGATAACAGATGAAGGACAGTTCTCTGCAGTAACACATTTCTGGGACTCCTTCACCCTCTGGCCTGTCTTCCGTCCTAATAGTCTGTGGACACGTCTGTCTACCACAATCCACCTCTGCCTGCATGTATAAATTAGTTATCCCATCCGGAGCCCATCGACGATGTAGTCTGTCTCTCTTCTTTCCCGAGAATACAACAGGTAACATCATGTTTCACTATAGGACCTCATTATACATAAAACGCGGGAGCAAATAGACCACGATTGAAGCATGCGCATACAAGAAGACTGTCTTGGCTTGGCTAGATATCGCCTCATTATGGTCTGATATTGAGAATACTGGAGGGCAAAATCCGGGGATGGGGGTGGGGGGGGGGGGGGGAGACAAGTCGTCCAAGAAACATTTACAACATCACACATCACGAAAGAAAAATTTACATCATCGCAGACTTCATGTAAGAAACATCTACATCATCACACATCACACAATAATTATCTTCATCACCACATATAATGCAAGAAACATCTACACAATCACACATCATACAAGAAACATCTACACACAATCACACATCATACTATAAGCATTTATACCATCACACAATAATCATCTACATCATCACATATCATAAATAATCGTACGTATTATTACACATCATACAAGAATCATTTACATCTTCACACATCAAACAAGAATTATCTACACTATCATACATCATACAAGAAACATCTACACAATTTCACATCATACAAGAAACATCTACACCATCACACATCATACAATAAACATCTACATCATCACACATACTTTTGTTGTTGTTGCATATCCCTTACAGGACGTTGCAATCAACACCAGCACTTTTCAGCTGCTGTTGATATACTAGGCAAGATTACGCTCAGTAGTTCGCCATTGCTTTCTGAGCGACCGGCTCACAAACCCCGTAAGTTACCAACGCGGAGTGAACCGCTACCGATTCTCGCGCAGGTTACGTTACTCACGAGAGTATACGGGATTACGGAGAACGGCGTCAACACCTAGGCCAGGGAGACGGCAAAAGACATGTACTCTTATAAAAACCATACTGGAGGGCAAGGTTGAGGGCAAGCGAGCAAGGGATAGACAACGATACAATTGGGAAGATAACATCAAGAAATAGACGATCGTCAGTCTAACAGAATGTACAGTCAGGGCGAGAGACAGACTGTTGGAGATCCATTGCAGCCAACCTTCGTTGTGGAGACGGCACCTGATTGATTTATTTCGATATCCCGTAAAAGGACATGTTGTTTAAATGTTTTAAACAATTTAACATATAACATTTAAACCATGTAACATATAACATTTAATATAACATTTCAACCGTGTTAATACTATGCACCTTGAACTTGGGGCGCCGACTTCCACACATCAGGAAACCAACAAGTCACATAGTCATATCTGCCGTTAACATCAGATACCATCTCAGGTGATCTTACAAGTTACAGGTTTGGGAGTACATTCTAGTGTGCCCCTCCGCAATTGTGAGCCTCTAGTGTCGGCCAAGGCACACTGGGCTGTTTCTGGGCTTGGAGGGTGCCAGGAGTTTGTAGAAGGTCTTCGTGGCACACGTTTGTCTCTGTGTCCGTCTTTGGCTGTCTGTCTGTCTCCCTCTGTCATACTCTCTCTCTCCCTCTCTCTCTGTCCGTCTCTGTCTATCCCTTTCTCTATTTCTTTCTGTCTTCCATTGTCCTTGTCTCTGTCCCTTTCTCTGTCTTCTTCTTCACTCTCTCTCTCTCTCTCTGTTTCCTTCTCTCTGTCCTCTGTCCCCTTCTCTCTGCCTATCTCTATGTCTATCTCTTTCTATCCCCTTCGCTCTGTCTATCTCTCTCTGTCCCCTTCTCTCTGTCTATTTCTCTCTGTATATCTCTCTCTATCCCCTTCTCTCTGTCTATCTATCTCTGTCCCCTTCTCTCTGCCTATTTCTCTCTGTCTATCTCTCTATCCCCTTCGCTCTGTCTTTCTCTCTCTGTCCCCTTCTCTCTGCCTATTTCTCTCTGTCTATCTCTCTCTATCCCCTTCTCTCTGTTTATCTCTCTCTGTCCCCTTCTCTCTGCCTATTTCTCTCTGTCTTTCTCTCTCTATCCCCTTCTCTCTGCCTATTTCTCTCTGTCTATCTCTCTCTATCCCCTTCGCTCTGTCTATCTCTCTCTGTCCCCTTCTCTCTGCCTATTTCTCTCTGCCTATCTCTCTCTATCCCCTTCTCTCTGTCTATTTCTCTCTGTCTATCTCTCTCTATCCCCTTATCTCTGCCTATTTCTCTCTGTCTATTTCTCTCTATCCCCTTCGCTCTGTCTATCTCTCTCTGTCCCCTTCTCTCTGCCTATCTCTCTCTGTCTATCTCTCTCTATCCCCTTCGCTCTGTCTATCTCTCTCTGTCCCCTTCGCTCTGTCTATCTCTCTCTGTCCCCTTCTCTCTGTCTATCTCTCTCTGTCCCCTTCTCTCTGCCTATCTCTCTCTGTCCCCTTCGCTCTGTCTATCTCTCTCTATCCCCTTCTCTCTGTCTATCTCTCTCTATCCCCTTCTCTCTGTCTATCTCTCTCTGTCCCCTTCTCTCTGCCTATTTCTCTCTGTCTATCTCTCTCTATCCCCTTCTCTCTGTCTATTTCTCTCTGTCTATCTCTCTCTATCCCCTTCTCTCTGCCTATTTCTCTCTATCTCTCTCTATCCCCTTCGCTCTGTCCATCTCTCTCTGTCCCCTTCTCTATGCCTATTTCTCTGTCTCGCTCTCTATCCCCTTCGCTCTGTCTATCTCTCTCTGTCCTCTTCTCTCTGTCTATTTCTCTCTGTCTATCTCTCTCTGTCCCCTTCTCTCTGTCTATCTCTCTATCCCCTTCGCTCTGTCTTTCTCTCTCTGTCCCCTTCTCTCTGCCTATTTCTCTCTGTCTATCTCTCTCTATCCCCTTCGCTCTGTCCATCTCTCTCTGTCCTCTTCTCTCTGTCTATTTCTCTCTGTCTATCTCTCTCTGTCCCCTTCTCTCTGCCTATCTCTCTCTGTCCCCTTCGCTCTGTCTATCTCTCTCTATCCCCTTCTCTCTGTCTATCTCTCTCTATCCCCTTCTCTCTGTCTATCTCTCTCTATCCCCTTCTCTCTGCCTATCTCTCTCTGTCTATCTCTCTCTATCCCCTTCTCTCTGTCTATTTCTCTCTGTCTATCTCTCTCTATCCCCTTCTCTCTGCCTATTTCTCTCTATCTCTCTCTATCCCCTTCGCTCTGTCCATCTCTCTCTGTCCCCTTCTCTATGCCTATTTCTCTGTCTCGCTCTCTATCCCCTTCGCTCTGTCTATCTCTCTCTGTCCTCTTCTCTCTGTCTATTTCTCTCTGTCTATCTCTCTCTGTCCCCTTCTCTCTGTCTATCTCTCTATCCCCTTCGCTCTGTCTTTCTCTCTCTGTCCCCTTCTCTCTGCCTATTTCTCTCTGTCTATCTCTCTCTATCCCCTTCGCTCTGTCCATCTCTCTCTGTCCTCTTCTCTCTGTCTATTTCTCTCTGTCTATCTCTCTCTGTCCCCTTCTCTCTGCCTATTTCTCTCTGTGTATCTCACTCTATCCTCTTCTCTCTATCCCCTTCGCTCTGTCTATCTCTCTCTGTCCCCTTCTCTCTGCCTATTTCTCTCTGTCTATTTCTCTGTCTATTTCTCTCTCTATCCCCTTCGCTCTGTCTATCTCTCTCTGTCTCCTTCTCTCTGCCTATTTCTCTCTGTCTATTTCTCTCTGTCTATTTCTCTCTCTATCCCCTTCGCTCTATCTCTCTCTGTCCCCTTCTCTCTCTCTCTCTCTCTCTCTCTCTCTCTCTCTCTCTCTCTCGTGCACATAAGATACGGGAAAAGAAGCAGACATCAGATGACGCAGCACAACACGCACCCTCCCAATGACGCCATCTTCTCACTATATGAACCAAGTAGCCAGACACTTCCAGCCTGTACCCTTCCATCATTGGTGTCAGTGACGTGATCTGTCCACACCCTCATCCCATTCCCTTGTTGTCCACAGACGAACGTAGTCATGTAACGGGGTTTCCCTGGTGTGCGCCCTAGTTCTCACGTCTATATTTAGACGCAGTCTCAAGTGATCGGTGAGAGTAGGAAGTGCCATCTTGAAGCTTCAAGTGAGGTCACTTACAAGTCTCTACACAGCTAGCACTTCCTGTCCGGCGTGGCTGAAACATTGGACGAGGCCTGACGGTGTGCTTGTACACAACAATGTATCCCCTTAGTGAATGTAAACACAGAAGCCACAAACAATATTTTGCACGGTTTATTGCCTGGCATATTTCGCTGCATCTCGGCAGGTGCTTACTGCAGTTTTATATCTTACGAAAATAAAAGATGATTCGTGTTTTGGCTAGGTACACAACGCACGTGGCTCTGTGACGAAGGCGTTACGAATGCAGTTCGTAATCCCGTATACCGCTTTCGCAACAAATCTGCGGGAGATTTGGAAGCAGACCGCCCTGATTTGTTGTTCATATAATGGTATGAGTGCCGATCGTTCAGAAAGCAACGGCATACTACTGAACCGTATACTTGCCAAGAAATCACAAACGCCCCCAAAAAAAAACCGCTGGGGTTGACTGCGACGTCCTGTAAAGGATATGCAATTCACTTAACTAACACAACGCACATTTACTGATATTGCTCGAGTGTGGAGCGTTTGTTATCCCCACTGTAATTTAAGGGTCATATAGGATGGGAATAACAAATATGTTGGACGAACAATAACACGATTACTCAAATACACCGAGGCCATAGCAATTAAGCGTCTAAAACCAGGCTTGTGCCGACAGAAAGATGTCATGGTAACTCTGCGATTACCATGGGGATAACATTGCTGTATATGCAAACAATATCAGAGACTTGAAGATTGAGCACAGCCCACTACTGGCAACGCTGATCGTATTCCGGTACGAACCTTGGGCCTTGTCCACGTCGGAGTGGAAGCACTAGAATCGAGACGTGGACAAGGCCCAAGGTTCGCACCGGAATACGATTAGCGTTGCCAGTAGTGAGTTATTTTTCAATCTTCTAACCTCAAATCCCGGAACAACCAAATAAATCAATATCAGAGTGTGTTTGTTACGTATTTCAGCAAAAAATGATTTATCTGATCCTACTAGGGGGCTGCGTGGTCTCGAGGTATGATGTCCGCCTCGAGTGCTGGAGGTCCTGGCTTCAGGCCCAGTGAGGACCGTGATTTTTTCACGAGGACTTCTAGTAATATATTTCCCCTGGTCTCTGGGTAGTGAGATCGGACGCCCGTGTGTATTGTTGCTCACGTAAAACATCCCTTGGCAGTTGGAAATCGAAAAAGAGTAGCCTAACGGCGCTGCCCGGGCAAAAGTTCGAGGCAAAAATCTACCCAAAGTATTTCAGGATCCTCGCCGGTGCTACGGAGTTCGTGCATTGAGATAAGTTTCTCCAGACTCAGGTTTGAGTTAGGAGGAGAACGGAGCACTTATGAGTTATACCCGTGTGCCGTGATGTTGATCCGTCGACTAAACTAAACTAAACTAAACTAAACTAAACTAAACTATGATTCATCTTGTCACTTCATATGATATATAATTTTGTAGTATGCACCTGGCGTGAATCAACGAATTTTGCCATGAAATTAACCGTGCACCCGATAGTTTGCCACTTTGGTGTTTACACTGAAATGCACGATGGTATGAAACCTCATTCTGTGTTGCCTTATGTATATGTCATTGACATCAACTTTTAATACGTTCACTTTCAGTCTGCCATATTTAATGAGATCGACATTTCCAACCTGAGTGTGGCCGAGTGCAGTACCAGGAATATCAACCACAGCTTTCAGGTCAGTGTGTGTTGGGTTTGTGTCCAGTCCAACGGTTGCCCGAGGCATCATCTGTCTTACATTCATGTCTTCATCTCCTTATAACCCGTGCTGATGGATGCCATTTCTGTCCACAGCGTCCTGTCATCACGCATGTTGCCTGTCAGTACAGACAGAATTTTCTTCATGCCACAATACAAAACCGTCTACCGTCTTCTCTATATTGTTTTCCCGTGTTTCCCGATCTGTTCAATTTCCCTGCTGGCACGACATATTCCTGTTTTTACGACATTTTCCAGATTACCCCTCTTCATGGCATGTGGATTGTTTATATTTGATCTCCAGCTTCTCGGGAATTAGATTTGTCTAAATGACAACATTCGTTATAATTTAGTGACCTCGGGATTGGACCTGATCCCACAACCACATCCAACTCAACGACAAGGTTTCACCCAAAAGCCATGAGCGACATCTAGACTTCTGCCAGACCAGTGGTTCTCAACCGGTGTGGGGAATTCCCACGTTAATACAAGAACCGATTACTTAATATTGTTTTTCCCTCCATGCTTTACGGTTCTGTACTTCTCACTCTTCTGAAATTCGTGTTATAACGTAAGTAGACCTGAAAATCACGTTTTATGTAGACGTCTAGACTTGTTCTAGTAAGTGTTATTAAATTTAGCTTCCATTTTAGGTATATTGTGCAGGGTCGGGGGCATTTATAGGGAGGAAATACGAAAAAGGGGGGGGGGGAGAGAAATAACTTTATGAACATATGGTGAAGGGGTGTATGGTCTAAAAAAAGGTTAGGAACCACTGTGCTAGACTACCAAGCGCCTAGTCTGTAGCCAATCACTAGACATCACCCACTAATTAGTCTTCCTTTATCTCCTAGAGTTGGCCTAGCTACTAGACGTTACCTGATCTCTAGACTCCTCAATCCAGGTAGTCTTCCCTCATCTCCTAGAGTCAACCCCGTCATTTTTGGCTGTTTGTCATCTCTTGGCATGTACAATAGTTTGCAATTGACTTTTGAACGACCGGTACCCATTCCAATTCGTAAAAAAACCAACGCAAGGCGGTCTGCTTCCAAATCGCACGCAGCTCTGTATCGAACGCAAGTATGTGTGATTACGAGCTGCGTCCGTAACCCCTTCGACTTATAGACTTGACCCAATTTGTAGAAATCACAGAATCACTAGATTCCACAACCCAGCGAATCTTCCTGATCCTTCTAGACTGGGCCCAGCTACTAGTCTTTAACTCATCACTAGGCTTCACAACCTATCTTCTTCTTCTTCTTCTTCTTCTTCTTCTTCTTCTTCTTCTTCTTCTTCTTCTTCTTCTTCTTCTTCTTCTTCTTATTATTATTATTATTATTATTATTATTATTATTATTATTATTATTATTATTATTATTATTATTCTCCTTCTTCTTCTTCTTCTTCTTTCATCCGGAGTTTTTTTTTTTCGGACGTGATTGCGTTGTACCTGTTTACAGCAGAGCTGCGTTCTTGCGCCGTTAGGCCGACACATCCGACTTCTGCGGGCATTTGTTGACCGGTTTAACCTTCCCGGGGACAACCTATCTAGTATTCCTTCATCTTCTAGACATGGCTCAGCAGATTTCCTTTCTCTCCTAGACATGGCTCAGTGTCACAAAATGAAACCGTGCGTTTACCCAGCTAATTGTTAGGGAGGATGTTTTGATTAACCGGACTATCTGCTAAGCAACAAGGGTTTCAACGAATACAGAGAAAACATTCATAGTTGTGGCTACACGTGTTTCCAAAACAGGTCGGGCAGAAATAACAGTTGTACTGGTACATCTGGTTGACGGATTGGCCACTGTCGGAAGTGCGGGAGCCGAATCCCGACATCGCCTTGACAAGGTTGTCAACATTTGAATACAAATGGAAGCCGTGGGGTCAGCCCATATACACATTTGGTGGTGAGTGAGGAGGAAGTGAGTGCGCTGAATCATACATCGTTTGACAAGTCAGATGGAAAACGGAAGTACTCAGCAAGGAAGTAAACAGTCCATATGTCATATAGTTTCCGGACATCACTCAGAGGGGCAGATTGCTACTGACAGCTTGTTGAGGAAAACTCTTTGTTGGAACTCGACAGCAACTCGCTGGCTTGTTTTGAGAATCTAAACTATTACTGACAACTTTGACAGGACTTAAGCCAGGAAAATAGTTTCCTGACAATGGATGATATGCGCAAATAACACCTGCAGGACGTCACCCATATCACGTGACCAATTTTAGGAGTTTGCCATATAAACCCGAGTTGGGATCAACTAGGGGGGAGTTGACCAAGAACCGTGGATTATGATGGACGTGTTTGTGGGAGAGCTCTACAGTGTTAGATTAATTTAACATTAACTAGCATGTGCCGTTATGGCAAAGTGTAGTAGCCATCCCGGGAATGAGGCGGTTTTTACATAAGGTAGTCAATATAGTCTATTAGTTCTAATTAATATAGACTGTGGCCTTGTTAAACTATAGTGTGATGATTAGCACTGTTAGTGGAAACTAGTTAGAGTAAGAATAGTGATATTAACTCTGCTAGTTAAGAATAGATTAGTGAAGTGTTTATAAGCTTTACTAGTTGAGAATTGAGTAATGAAGGATAATTGGGATCTTCCCGTAGGTGTCCCTGGTGGGCGGGGTTCCGCATTCTGTTTGCTGATTTTTTTTGTCTTGGCCTGATGATAACCTATGTGGTCAGTTCATCTGTCCCTGATGGGTACATTATATTTTCTGAGCGAGGCCGATGCCCACGATCATCTAATAGAGATCAGTGAAGGGGAGGCTATCACCAGTTGTATGATTTATTTTACAGGTTCCTCTGGTTGGAATGAAGAACCCGGAACAACTAAAAAATCCGATCCCGGATAAAGTATGATGTGGAGAGATGGGCCAGCAACTTTCGCAACGGAAGAAGTTAAGACACATTGCTCGGTGGAGTCTAATGGTATATGTATCCTACATGAGTGAATACCAATCGTTAACACACCTGAAGTGATGGAGGTTCAGCCCACGTGGAACTAGATCAGTAGGAACTGATGTTCACATTAGATGAAACCAAACATTGAAGTGTAGTTGTGCCACGTATCAAGGAAATCAGAACTTTCAGACTATATCTAGTGAATAAAGCAAGCCATTTTATTCTAGATACAATAACTGTTTAATAGTGAGAACTAGTGAACATTTATCAAGAGACAAAAAGTCTTGTTCATAGGACAGTGTTCCATGTTTGTTTTCACCGCGCCGGAATTATGAAGCCGGAGTTTCTATAAACTGTTAGGAACAGTTGTGTTAGGAACAATAACAGTTTTTTCCCACGGATTATATATTTACATGGGATTCAGATCTCATGGTCATCAGAGTTCCTGGAGGAGGACATGTCTGGAGAGAAGGATACGACTTCGGTGAGGTTTTTCGTACTGACTCGAATGATGTCGTGTGATCCTTGCCATGATGTGTACACTATGATCCTGAACTTTGAAGGCTGACATACACATTTATGTTATAATACACGACACACTTTTTTCTTCGCATACACGTCTCATATACGTTACACTTTTCTTTTAATAAATTAGTCTTTATTAATTTTTAGAAGCAATAGTTGTTGAGTATGTTGCGTTGGGGAAGTATGAGAAGGGGGGGCATAGTACGACAGTGAGAGAGTGATAGGAAAAGGTGTCCATAGGCTGATGGAGTGTGTTGGACGGAAGCTGGTGGATTCTCCAGAATATTGAAAAGGGAAAAAAAAATATTATAATGTGGGTGTCGACTCTCTTCACTCCAGGGACGACACTTTAAAGGAGGACACGACATTATTGGGGGCTCGTAAACGGGATATTTGGACAGTGGGATCTCTCGATAACGGGATCTTTGGACAGCGGGATCTCTCGTAAACGGGATCTTTGGACAGCGGGATCTCCCGTAAACGGAATCCTTGGACAGCGAGATCTCCTGCAAACAGGAACCTTTGACAGTGGGATCTTCTGACAACGGGGTCTTTTGACACGGAATCCCTAGTTATAAGAGGGAGATGTCATTTTGGAGAATCCAGCTAGAGTGAATGTGGATAGGGGTTAGGACTAATATCTGACCTGTTCACACTTCACACGTCTGCATAGGTCTGTGGTCCTGATTCTACTCTTGTCACTGAGTGAATGTACTGTGTGTGGTAATATCTAGATTTATAGTACTTGTTCATATAGTAATTTGCAGTTATATTGTACTCGACCTGCTAGCTTACCTCTCTGTATAATGGCCACCCCTAAACTTACCACGTTAGAATTAAGGGCAAAGGGGGAGGACATGGGATTGGCGGGGTCTTCTCTAACGGATTACATACAGGAAGTGGAGAGAGAGTATCGTCAAGCAGAAAGGGAAGATCGAAAGGCCGAGTTGGAATTGAGAAGGATGGAATTGGAAGCTGAGCAAGCAGCTAGGAAATTGGAAGCTGAGCAAGCAGCTAGGAAATTTGAAGCTGAACAAGCAGCTAGGAAATTAGAAGCTGAACAGGAAGCACAGAAAAGGGAGCACGAGTACCGGATGAGGGAACTCGAGTTGAAGAGTCAATCTAATGGAGAAACTGAGGGAGCAGTTGGAAGTTCCTCCATCCCAGGCTCAACACCAGTAGGTGGACATGGGTACCATGCCATGAAGTTTCCTTTGGCGGTCTACGAGGAGGACAAAGAGAAGATTGATCAATACCTTCAACGCTTCGAGGCTATGTCAGTTGCTATGGGTCTGGAGCGTAACAAATGGAATCTTAAGCTATCCCAGGGATTACGCGGGACGGGATACGAGGTTTATTCTCGCCTGCCACCAGGACATGAGAACAATTATGACGAGTTAAAGACGGCTCTGCTGAAACGATTCGAGGTTACGTCACATACCTACCGGAAAAAATTTCGAGCAGCGAAACGAGAACCGGGGGAGTTGTTTGCCGCCTACAGTTTGCGTCTAAAATCTTATCTCCATAAGTGGATGGCTTTGGCTGGGTTCGCACATGACTATGAGAGTCTGGAAGAGCTCATGGTGGTCGACCAGCTGAAGAAGCAAATGTCTAAACCTCTCAGGACGTTCCTGGGAGAACAAGGAGCGGAACGTATTGACCTCGTGAATAAATTAGCAGAACGGTTCGTCGAGGTACATGGGGAAGCAGGGGAAAACCTTTCCACCAACTCCAAAAGTCAAGAGAAACATGACAAGAAGAAAACCAAAAACTCAGGAACAAAAAAGTGGGAACCTTATGTGCAAAAATCAGAGGATAGTTTAGAGAAGAAGAAGGAGGGAAGCAAGAGCACTTCAAGCTCTACACCTAAACGACCGTGGTCGGAGAAGTGGTGTTCAATTTGTAAGTCACCCTCTCACAATACGAGGGACTGCAAATCGAAGGCTAAGAACCCTCACTTCGCAGCATGTCAAGTGACTTCCAAGGAGGTTGTCACGGAAAATGCCAAGGTCAACAAGGAAGCTCGCCACCAGGAGAGCTCACTCAAGTATGGCAATAGAAAATCTAGGACAGGGAAATGGTGCAACCAATGCCAGTCGAATACGCACAATGCTATTGACTGCAAGGGAATGTCAGGAGACACTCAATTCGTCGTGTGCTCAGGAAAACCTAAGGTGGAGCCCACCGAACAGGTCGAGGCCGAGGAAGAGACTCCAGACCAGGAAAAACCACCTGTAGTGGAATTGGTAGAGGTTAACGGTCGTCAAGTGGAGTGTTTATACGACACAGGACTGGACGGGGAGGCCGTGATTTCTGCGGATCTTGTACATCCAGAACAATTCACAGGTGAAACATTGGACATACAGCCTGCACAGAAGAGTGCTGTAACCATGAAGTTGCCCATTGCTAATGTGGAGATTCGCTCAAGGTACGTCACCGGCACCATCAAGGCCGCTGTATTGACCGATCCCATTTTTCCAGTCATCCTAGGTTGCCGGTATGTCTTTCTGGGAATGCCCAGGGAGCCAATCCATATGGGAGCAATGCAGACTCGCTCTCAGACGAAAACGGAAGAGGCAGACGCAATTGTGACTAACCCAATGCCGGGGGAGCTACGAACTGCCCAGAGTGAGGATGATACTTTACGTCCTTGCTACAAAAAGCTGCAGAAAAGTGCTGATCCACCAGGACGGGGGCAGTACTACATGAAGAATAGGATACTCTACAGGAGAGCAGGAAGGGGAGACAACCTATACGGTCAGTTGGTCGTCCCGAAAGCTCACAGGTCCCAGATTCTTCATATGGGGCATACCATCTCCTTTAGTGGACACATGGGTATTGCCGCCACCATGCAGCGGATTTCCTGCCATTACTATTGGCCGGGAATGACAGATGATGTGCGTCGGTATGTGAAATCATGCCCTGAGTGCCAGAGGGTGGCACCAAAACACTGGACAGCACCGGTGGTGTTGGGTGAGATGCCCATCATGAACTCTCCTTTCGAGAGGGTAGCCATCGATATCGTGGGTCCACTTCCCAGGACTAGGAAGAGGAACATGTATATACTCACAATGGTGGATTGCTGTACAATGTGGGGTGAGGCGATACCGTTGACCACGATTGACTCGAAAAGAGTGGCGGACGCACTGATGGAGGCCTTTACCAGATTAGGCTTTCCGGATCAAATTCTGACGGATAATGGATCTCAGTTTTGTGGAAAACTCATGGAGGAGGTATTTAGGGTGTTTCACTCTAACCACATACATACCAGCCCTTACCACCCTCAAGCCAATGGACAAGTAGAGCGTTTCAACGGCACGTTGATGACAATGCTCAGGAAATTAGCGCAGGAAAAACCTGATAGGTGGGATGAATATATCCCAGCAGCACTCTTTGCCTATCGGGAAGTTCCTCATGGCTCAACAGGACTACCACCCGCTACGTTGCTGTTTGGTCGTCCAATCAAAGGACCGTTGGAAGCCATGTTGAGGAGTTGGACTGAAGAGGGGACGTCAGAAGAAGTGATCTCATCCTATCAATACGTGGAGGAACTGAAAGAAAAACTCCACAAGGGATGGACTCTGGCAAATCAAAACTTGAAAAAGGCCAGGAAAAGACATGCGGCTTACTACAACCGTAGGTCTAAAGAAAGATCTCTAGAGGTGGGAGACAAAGTCTTGTTGCTACTCCCAACGGGAAACAACAAACTGGAGATAGGTTGGCAAGGACCATTTCCCGTGGAAAGGGTGATATCCAGAACCAACTATCAAATCCGGATCCGGGGAAAGTCGAAGATTTTCCATATCAATCTCTTGCGGAAATACGAAGAGAGACCCGGAGACAAGGCAGCGCACCTCATGGCAATGGCTGTTGCAGTGGAGACAGAAGTGGGAACCAGCGAGGGCAGGGAATATCCCTTGGTATACCAGGAAACCTATAGGGATGTGAAAGTGAACCCTGATCTGACCTCCCAGGAGAGGGAAAGGATAACCCAGGTTCTCAAGTCTCATAAGGAGATACTGACTGATAAACCAGGACGAACGAGGTTGGTTGAGTTCGAGATGACTTTGACCACACAGGAGCCTGTTCGCCAAAAGGTTTACCCAGTGCCATTCTCTAAAGAAAAGGCCCTGGAGGAGGAAATAAAAAAACTGCTGGAGGATGACGTGATTGCACCATCCACATCCCCATACAATGCGGGGGTAGTTTTGTTACGCAAACCAAGTGGAGAACACAGGTTGTGTATAGATTACCGACTTCTGAACAGTCATACACAGTTTCAGGTGGAACCTTTGCCGAATCCAACTCAGTTATTCGCTAGGCTCCATAAGGCTCGGTACTTTTCAAAAGTGGATCTGAGTCGGGGGTACTATCAGATACCAGTCAAACCGGAGATTCGACCACTGTTAGCTTTCAGTACACCCAGTGGACACTACGAATTCAAGGTCATGCCCTTTGGACTCAGCAATGCACCTAGTGTGTTTACACGCATGATGAGGACTTTACTAGATCCGTTACAGGATCCATCCATCATCTCATTCATGGATGATATTCTGATTTCCAGTGACAGCTTGGATGACCACTTACAATCCTTGGAGAGAGTGTTTAATAGGCTCAAGGAAGCAGGGCTTACCGCTCGTCCAACCAAGTGCATGATTGGTTACCAGACTGGAATTTCTAGGTCACACCATCACTCCAGGACACATTGTCCCAGAAGAGAAGAACCTGGAGAAAATCAGAAATGCACCAAGGCCAAAAACGAAGAAGGATGTGCGATCTTTTCTCTCGTTGTGTGGGTTCTACCACAAATTTATCCCACATTTCACTGAACTGGGAGCTCCGTTGACGGAAACCTTGAAAAAGGGATTCCCGGACCAAATCATTTGGACACCAGAATGTGAGAATGCCTATAGTCAGTTAAAGGAGGCCTTGGTCAGCAAACCTGTATTACAGCTCCCTGACCTTTCCAAACAATTTGTGTTGAGAACAGATGCGAGTGCGATTGGAATTGGAGCCGCTTTGTTACAGGAAGGAAAAGACGATGCTTCGGTTTTGAAACCTGTGGCATACGCAAGTAAGAAACTTCTACAGGCGGAGAGGAATTATTCAACCGTCGAGAGAGAGTGCTTGTCCCTCGTATGGGCAGTGCAAAAATTTCAGCCATATTTGTATGGAGTTAAGTTTCGAGTCCAGTCGGATCATCAGCCTCTGATGTTCCTGGCTACTTCTCAGAAGCTCAACGCACGTTTGATGCGGTGGTCGTTGTTACTTCAACCTTATAATTTCACAGTGGAGTACATTCCTGGGAAGGAAAATGTTGGAGCGGATTTCTTATCAAGACACCCAGCTCCTGAAGAAGAAGAATGAATCATCTGGATTAAACTCACGGTGGAGAAGAGTGAGATGGACTACTCTCTTAAGAGGGGGCCTATGTCACAAAATGAAACCGTGCGTTTACCCAGCTAATTGTTAGGGAGGATGTTTTGATTAACCGGACTATCTGCTAAGCAACAAGGGTTTCAACGAATACAGAGAAAACATTCATAGTTGTGGCTACACGTGTTTCCAAAACAGGTCGGGCAGAAATAACAGTTGTACTGGTACATCTGGTTGACGGATTGGCCACTGTCGGAAGTGCGGGAGCCGAATCCCGACATCGCCTTGACAAGGTTGTCAACATTTGAATACAAATGGAAGCCGTGGGGTCAGCCCATATACACATTTGGTGGTGAGTGAGGAGGAAGTGAGTGCGCTGAATCATACATCGTTTGACAAGTCAGATGGAAAACGGAAGTACTCAGCAAGGAAGTAAACAGTCCATATGTCATATAGTTTCCGGACATCACTCAGAGGGGCAGATTGCTACTGACAGCTTGTTGAGGAAAACTCTTTGTTGGAACTCGACAGCAACTCGCTGGCTTGTTTTGAGAATCTAAACTATTACTGACAACTTTGACAGGACTTAAGCCAGGAAAATAGTTTCCTGACAATGGATGATATGCGCAAATAACACCTGCAGGACGTCACCCATATCACGTGACCAATTTTAGGAGTTTGCCATATAAACCCGAGTTGGGATCAACTAGGGGGGAGTTGACCAAGAACCGTGGATTATGATGGACGTGTTTGTGGGAGAGCTCTACAGTGTTAGATTAATTTAACATTAACTAGCATGTGCCGTTATGGCAAAGTGTAGTAGCCATCCCGGGAATGAGGCGGTTTTTACATAAGGTAGTCAATATAGTCTATTAGTTCTAATTAATATAGACTGTGGCCTTGTTAAACTATAGTGTGATGATTAGCACTGTTAGTGGAAACTAGTTAGAGTAAGAATAGTGATATTAACTCTGCTAGTTAAGAATAGATTAGTGAAGTGTTTATAAGCTTTACTAGTTGAGAATTGAGTAATGAAGGATAATTGGGATCTTCCCGTAGGTGTCCCTGGTGGGCGGGGTTCCGCATTCTGTTTGCTGATTTTTTTTGTCTTGGCCTGATGATAACCTATGTGGTCAGTTCATCTGTCCCTGATGGGTACATTATATTTTCTGAGCGAGGCCGATGCCCACGATCATCTAATAGAGATCAGTGAAGGGGAGGCTATCACCAGTTGTATGATTTATTTTACAGGTTCCTCTGGTTGGAATGAAGAACCCGGAACAACTAAAAAATCCGATCCCGGATAAAGTATGATGTGGAGAGATGGGCCAGCAACTTTCGCAACGGAAGAAGTTAAGACACATTGCTCGGTGGAGTCTAATGGTATATGTATCCTACATGAGTGAATACCAATCGTTAACACACCTGAAGTGATGGAGGTTCAGCCCACGTGGAACTAGATCAGTAGGAACTGATGTTCACATTAGATGAAACCAAACATTGAAGTGTAGTTGTTTCACGTATCAAGGAAATCAGAACTTTCAGACTATATCTAGTGAATAAAGTAAGCCATTTTATTCTAGATACAATAACTGTTTAATAGTGAGAACTAGTGAACATTTATCAAGAGACAAAAAGTCTTGTTCATAGGACAGTGTTCCATGTTTGTTTTCACCGCGCCGGAATTATGAAGCCGGAGTTTCTATAAACTGTTAGGAACAGTTGTGTTAGGAACAATAACAGTTTTTTCCCACGGATTATATATTTACATGGGATTCAGATCTCATGGTCATCAGAGTTCCTGGAGGAGGACATGTCTGGAGAGAAGGATACGACTTCGGTGAGGTTTTTCGTACTGACTCGAATGATGTCGTGTGATCCTTGCCATGATGTGTACACTATGATCCTGAACTTTGAAGGCTGACATACACATTTATGTTATAATACACGACACACTTTTTTCTTCGCATACACGTCTCATATACGTTACACTTTTCTTTTAATAAATTAGTCTTTATTAATTTTTAGAAGCAATAGTTGTTGAGTATGTTGCGTTGGGGAAGTATGAGAAGGGGGGGCATAGTACGACAGTGAGAGAGTGATAGGAAAAGGTGTCCATAGGCTGATGGAGTGTGTTGGACGGAAGCTGGTGGATTCTCCAGAATATTGAAAAGGGAAAAAAAAATATTATAATGTGGGTGTCGACTCTCTTCACTCCAGGGACGACACTTTAAAGGAGGACACGACACTCAGCTGGTTTCCCTTCTCTCCTAGACTTGGCTCAGCTGGCCTTCCCTTTTCTCCTAGACTTGTCATAGCTTTTCTTTCCTCATTTTCTAGACTTGTCCCAGCTAGTTACCCTCCTCTCCTATATTTTATCCTTAGCGACTAGACTTACAAATCTTTGCCCTGTGTTATACAAAAGATAATGTACGTCATGAAAATTCTTTCATCCTCATTTTTATCCCATGCCAAAACAAAAAAAAGAAGACATACAAGTATTTTGTGTCCGTTAAACTGTGTAATGAAATTGAATTCCCGTTCACCTCCAGGCTGAAAGTTAAAGCTTGAAGCAAACGCCAGGAACAGCTGGTAATTAAAATGCCGCATGAACGAAGCTATCTCGTCCCCAACGGTAATTTCACAAGTACCAGCTCCTGTCTATTAAATTATCGCTGTGAGGTAATTTTCCCTTCTGCCCGAGGAGGGAGGAGACCAATGAATAATTGAGTGGGATAATAACCGAAAGTGGGGTTTGGTGGCATTCTGGCCTAGTCTACACTGTAGGGAGGAGGTGTGTGAAGCTACATAGGGCCTGTTGGCTGTCAGGATGTTTCTTTACAAAACATGGGTCTGATTTATTTAAAGGCTTATTCTCGCTCTGTCTGTTTGTCTGTTGTCTGTCTGTCTCCTTTTCTCTCTCACTTGTCACAGCTTTCTCTAAATGTCTGTCTGTGTCCCCTACCTTTTATCTCCGCCTCTCTCCTCCTATTGCTTTGTTGTCTCCTGTCTCTACTCATCTCTCTCTCTCTCTCTCTCTCTCTCTCTCTCTCTCTCTCTCTCTCTCTCTCTCTCTCTCTCTCTCTCTCGTTTAGCGTTTTATCTCTTATACCCGTTTGTCACTCCCTTCTATCTCTCACAAACTCGCATCCTCTCTCTTTTTTCCGTTTATATCTTGTGCCCGATCTCTCTCTCTCTCACTCTCTCCTCTCTCGCCTCTCTCTCTCCTCTCTCGCCTCTCTCTCTCCTCTCTCGCCTCTCCCCCCCTCTCTCTCCTCACTCGCCTCTCCCCCCCCCCTCTCTCTCGTTTAGCGTTTTATCTCTTATACCCGTTTGTCACTCCCTTCTATCTCTCACAAACTCGCATCCTCTCTCTTTTTTCCGTTTATATCTTGTACCCGATCTCTCTCTCACACTCTCTCTCCTCTCTCGCCTCTCTCTCTCGCCTCTCTCTCTCCTCTCTCCTCTCTCGCCTCTCTCTCTCGCCTCTCTCTCTCCTCTCTCCTCTCTCGCCTCCCCCCCCCCTCTCTCTCTCTCTCCGCTTGCATCTCTTGTGTGTTTTTCCCTTTCACTATCTCCTTTATAATCTATCTTTTATTCTATGTTTTGCCATACCCTCAGCCTGTCTTCTACTGTACATCCCACCCGTTTTCTATTGTATAGCCAGCCTGTTGCCGACTTCTTGCCTTTTTTACACTGAACCTGTTTATTTTACACTTGATCTGTTGCGTTCTTTACACATAATCTGTTGTCTGATTTATACTCAATTTTTTTTGCCTTCTTTACACCCAACCTGTCTGCTTTAGTTTAAGTAAGTGGCAGTTTGCCGTCTTTACAGACGAAAGTATGTGGATTGGAACTAGAGCTAGAATTCCACCGAACCTGTTGCCCACTTTCCATCAAACGTGTTGCCTACTCTACATCCATCCTGTTGCCTACTTTTCACCAAACATGTTGCCAACTTTATACCCAATCTGTAGCCTACGTTATACTCAATCTGTTGCCCACTTTTCATCAAATGTGTTGCCTACTTTACACCCAGCGTGTTGTCCCACGTTCATCAACGCTGTTGTATACTTTAAACCTACGATGTAGCCTGCTTTAGACCCACACTTTTGCCTACTTTAGACCCAAACTTTTGCCTACTTTAAGCCCAAGCTGTTGTCTTCCTTGCATACATTCTTTACACACAGCCTGGTGTCTAATTTACACACATCGTGTTATCTACTTTGTACCCAAGCGGTTGTCTACGTCTTAGCCAGCCCATTATTTACATTACACACAGCCAGTTCTTTACTTGACACCCAGACCATTATTTACTTTACACACAGCCTGGTGTCTAATTTACACACATCGTGTTATCTACTTTGTACCCAAGCGGTTGTCTACGTCTTAGCCAGCCCATTATTTACTTTACACACAGCCAGTTCTTTACTTGTCACCCTGACTATTATTTACTTTACACCCAACACTCTGTCTACTTTACATCCTGGCCGTGCTTTTCTATACATCGTGCCCGTTTTTTTCTATACTCTGCTTTACGTCTAGTCTTTTCTCTACTTGACTCCCAGCCCATTATCTGTTTTACACCCAGTCATTTGTCTGCTTTAAGCTCAATCTCTTGTCTACTTTGCATTCAGTCGGTTTCAGATTTACACCTAGTTCATTATCTTCTTTATACTCAGCCAATCGTCTAAATCCAGGCCGATCTTGCCGAAACACCCAATTTGTTGTCTTCTTTACGTCCAGTTTGTTCCCTACTTTACATACATCCTATTGTATACTTTACATCTAGCATGTTCCTAGCTTTACACCCAGGCTCCCGTTTATTTCACACTGGATCTGCTGTTTATTTTACACCCTGTTTATTGTCTACGTTACACCCAGCATTTTACATACTCTAGTCTCAACCTAATGCCTACTTTAGACCCAAACCGTTATCTACTTCACTCGCAACAATTGCCCGCTTTAACCCAACAATTGCTCATTTAACGACCAACATATTGCCCGTTTTACACCCAACCTATTGTCCATCATACACCCAACCTATTGTCCATCATACACCCAACCTATTGTACATCTTACACTCAACCATGCTGTCTTATGTCCAACCAGCCATTCTATTTATATTTACTTTACAGTGCAACATGTTGTCTGCTGAACATACAGCACATAGTTTACTTTACCCCAGACTGTTGTTTACATTATTCCCAGCCTTTTGTTTACCTTAAATTTCATCCGTTGTTTATTTTACCACAGCCATTTCTTTTCTTTACACCCAGTTCGGTGCTTGCGTCTAGCTTGTTACTTACTTCACAATTAGCCCGTTGTCTCCTTTACACCCACTATGTTATCTGCTTTACACTCAGATTGTTGTCTTCTCCCTACCTGTTGTCTCCTTTACGCCCAGCCTGTTGTCTGCTGTAATCCCAGCTCTATTTTACGCGTAGCGATTGTCTTGTGTAAGCCCACCGCGATGCCTACTTTAAATCCAGTCTGTTCTCTGGTTTACTTCCAGCCACGTCATACGGATGCCCATCTCGTTATCGTCTTTACATTCAACCAGCTGCCGTCCTTACATTCGACCACTTGTCGTCCTTACATTCGACCACTTGTCGTCTTTATATTCAACCACTTGTCGTCTTTACATTCAACCACTTGTCGTCTTTACATTCGACCACTTGTCGTCTTTACATTCGACCACTTGTCGTCTTTACATTCGACCACTTGTCGTCTTTACATTCGACCACTTGTCGTCTTTACATTCAACCACTTGTCGTCTTTACATTCGACCACTTGTCGTCTTTACATTCGACCACTTGTCGTCTTTACATTCAACCACTTGTCGTCTTTACATTCAACCACTTGTCGTCTTTACATTCAACCAGCTGCCGTCTTTACATTCGACCCGTTGTCGTCCTTACATTCGACCACTTGTCGTGTTTACATTCGACCACTTGTCGTCTTTATATTCAACCACTTGTCGTCTTTACATTCAACCACTTGTCGTCTTTACATTCAACCACATGTCGTCTTTACATTCGACCACTTGTCTTTACGTTCAACTAGTTGTCTTTACATTCAACCAGTTGTCTTTACATTCAACCACTTGTCGTCTTTACATGCAACCACTTGTCGTCTTTACATTCAACCACTTTTCGTCTTTACATTTAACCACTTGTCTTCTTTACATTCAACCACCTGTCGTCTTTACATTCAACCACTTGTCGTCTTTACATTCAACCACTTGTCGTCTTTACATTCGACCACTTGTCGTCTTTACATTCAACCACCTGTCGTCTTTACATTCAACCACTTGTCTTCTTTACATTCAACCACTTGTCTTCTTTACATTCAACCACCTGTCGTCTTTACATTCAACCACTTGTCGTCTTTACATTCAACCACTTGTCGTCTTTACATTCAACCACTTTTCGTCTTTACATTTAACCACTTGTCTTCTTTACATTCAACCACTTGTCGTCTTTACATTCAACCACTTGTCGTCTTTACATTCAACCACTTGTCGTCTTTACATTCGACCACTTGTCGTCTTTACATTCAACCACTTGTCGTCTTTACGTTCAACTAGTTGTCTTTACGTTCAACCAGTTGTCTTTACATTCAACCACTTGTCGTCTTTACATGCAACCACTTGTCGTCTTTACATTCAACCACTTTTCGTCTTTACATTCAACCACTTTTCGTCTTTACATTTAACCACTTGTCTTCTTTACATTCAACCAACCAGTCGTCTTTACATTCAACCAGTTGTCTTTACATTCAACCAGTTGTCGTCTTTACAATCAACCAGGCGTCGTCTTTACGCCTAACGTTACAAACGAAAATGCTTGTCCTTTGTCTGAAGTTGCTGTAAATTCCAGGTTGATTTTCTAGATCATTTTACTTTCAGTAGTTTGCCATTGGTGTCTGAGTGAGAAATCAACATGTTAGTCCAACTGACCGGTGTAGGCTTTGAACCCGCTGCCTCGTCATCAGCACACTGGAAGTTGAAGAGCGAGCTCTCTTATCCATTCGGCCACGCCGACCGATATGCGGACGTATTGTATAAACATACAATTTGTCTCTAAGCAGTTTCCTGTTGTGGGTCTATGATCTGATAGCGCCATGACATTTGGTAGGCCTGAAAGCACAGGGAGACAGGTGACCAGTGTTTCCCTCTTTCGTAGTCTCCTATCAGCTTCGACAACGCGCCGGCTAACCTTTTGTATGCTGTACCCCCAACATGCTGTCTCCTTTACTCTCAACTCATTGTCTCCTTTACCACGGCGGGTTGTCTTCTTTACGCCC
>OY992888.1:41739925-41754925 GCA_963921405.1 Cepaea hortensis
TTCAGAAAAGTGCATTTTTTTTTCCAAACGCAAGATACTAGAATAATGCCCTTCTCTAATTTAAAAAAAAAATGTCTTTCCCTTTGTTATCTTGTGGTGTGGTTTCTGCTTTTATCGTTTCTTTACTTATTCAGTCAAGCGGTGGAAGGATGGGGGATTTGCTTGCAAATACACAGGCAATATCTCCTGCGGTAGCTCTGGCGGGCCTATTCCCGCTGGTCGATGGGGTCCACCTAAAGTCAGGTGGAGAGTCTGACGATAGCGCACGCTTTACACAGGTCCGGACACTTGTGATCGACAGATGTGCGCGCCCTCATGGTCCGGGCTCGTACAAGGCCCTCACCTGTAGGACATGGCTGAACGCCTCTAAGCCGGGTCCCTTGGGTGTCAGGGTCTGGCCATAACTCGCCACCGGCTCGTGGTGGTGAGGTCTCGGTGGATTGACGCTGAGCCGCCAGCGTCTGCAGCCTACCTTGTGCCAGACGTATTGGTTACCCATTCCTCTGGAATACACAAGACTAGGTCGAGAGAGGGGACATGTCGTTTGGGCATCACATGATTCTCTGAAGCCTTGCCCAGACATTGTGATGGAATATTGGCCACATTCCAACTCACATACTTTGGTCTGTCAAGACTGCAAGGTGTCAACGACTATATTTTATATGCGTGTGCACTAACCTTTATTCCACGCGTAATTTTTACTTTAACTGAATCAGTGCCAAACAAAATGTAGGTGTGGACCAAACATGGTACACAATCAAATCAACAAGTAGTATTAGGTACATTTCCGTTCACTCGGCATTGAAACTATGGAAGATACCGCGAAAAAAAAACAAATAACACGATGACCCTAGTACGGCGGTATATCGTCCTTCTGTCCAAATGCGAGGTCACATGTGGCGATATATTATCCTTCGGAGCTGAAGCAGTTAAACTGGTATCGTACACCCGGCACGGCACGTTGGTGTACGGGTTAGGACGTGGTTCTGACAAGGACATGACCGTTGTAGGACACGGGTTCACGGTGGGAAGAAAGCGCTGACCACCTATCCGTCTGTGCATTCAGATCTACAGAAAGGTGATGGTTCCAGCACTTGTCGTGAAATACTGAGAGTTAATGATTCCCAGATGGACGACTGCATACATCGACTGCCCACGTAGGAGAAGGGTTAAAAAACCAGGCAGGTGAACGGTTAATTCCCGAGTTAATGAAACAGAAGGATAACCACAAAGGATTGACCAGCGCATGTGTATGTAGGTCAAGTCGGGAGAGTCGACTACAACACAGGTAACTGTCGAGTGGAAAATTTGGTTAGCGACCAAGAGAGACAGCATCATGGACCAGTCTATTGCGTTCTGGAGGTAGGGATATACGGAAAAGCCCCAGATCTGGAATTTTCCACTGACAAGGAATAAAGAAGTCTGAATTTGCTTTGTCCAGCAATGTCAAGGACGATGGGACAAAGATGTTCTAGAGAGAGTGGCCACTTCTTGGGGTCAGTTGAGTGTGTGTGCCCCAACTGGACGGAAAGATAGAATTATGTGTCCTGTAATGAATAGAAATATCCTCCCTTATAATGGGATAAAGTGCTTGGCTACGGATTAATTTCAATTCGTGGACCTACATTAATTCTATAAAGGAACAGCGATGTGTATAAGGTATATTAAAATATAGTTTTAGGATATGAATATAGATGTGCGTGAATAGCATTTATCATTGCTTCCTATGAGTAGGAATAGTATAGACGATTAGGTGAATCTTCTATCCTATGTCAGAGTGGGTTTTTTCGGAAGCCTTTTCATTTCGGCTGGAGGAAAAGACACTCACATAGGAGAGAAGAGGAAGCAGACACAGATCTCATTATTAAATGTATATCACACAGGTTTCCATACCAGTGTGGGACTTATCAACTAAGAGATTACACAGAGGGCTGTGGTCAAGATCACCCAGTGTTGATAACCCACGAGAAAGCACTTTAAAGTCATAACGCACGACACTTGTGCATAAGACCGGAAGGAAAAGAAGTGTCATCTTAATAAGTCAGGAGGACAGAGAATGGAAAATAGACATCATACAAACTAAAGGAAAAAGACCCAAATTACTCAGTATCAAAGAGTTGCAAAGTGCGTACCAAGTGCATATATCAATTACCAAATATCAAGTGTAGAACTTTTTACAGAACACTATTAGAACATTCTAGAAACTCGATGTGTTTTCCAGAATGGATTAAAGAACGCTATAAGAAAGCAACGAACATTCATTTTTAGCGGACAGCAAATAGTGAGCAGGTTAAGTACATTTAATACAGTGGTGAACATTTTCATTACAAAGAACGGATTTATCTACAGACTCAAGCAGACGGAGCCGTCAGGGTGAGATCGTTCTGTGGTGTCTATATATCGTCCTGTACTTTAGCCGAGAGAAGAGACGAGAGAAAGACACGAAGACTATCTATCAACATCTTATCTAGCAGCCACACCAGAAGAACACTAGCAACTACACCGACAATACCCACCCATACACCAGACATAGTTTTAAATTAAATCTTTTATTTAATGTGGAAAAGAACTGTTGTCGAAGTATGTGTTGAGAGAATAATAGAGAGAGAGTGAAAGAAAGAGATATATGGAAGGGAAGACAGAAGAGAAGAGTGTAGACGAAAAGTCAGTCAATAATCCCAACAGATAATCAGTTTAAAGATGTGCATGTTGATCCCAATCTCTTCTCGGGGAAACAACATCACATAATTGGTGGAGCGAGCGGGATACGTACATACATTATACCCATATGACCTGCATATTGGCACAGGCATAGCGGAGTACCTACATGTTGGGACATACTGATTGGAATAAGAAGAAGTATATATTGATGACTTTTAATGGAAGGACGTCCATTGGATATATGGTGCCATTACATTTATGGTAGAAACAGTTCATTAATGCTGGTGACTTTACAGTGAGAAAGTTCCAGACAGAGTGAATGTGGATAGGTGGTAAGACATTACATACCTAGTCACACGGTCACACGTCGACATAAGTCTTTATCCTATATCTCCTCTTGTGGATGAGAGAGTGGTTGTGATGTACTGTGTGGGGTTGGAGATTTATAATAATTAATAGATATAGATAAATGATATAGGTTCTAGGTAGATTATCTGTTTATAGTGAGTACTCTTTTCTGCCTTGAGGTGTCTTTACTCAACGTGCTGACTTACCTGCTTTAACTATGGCCAATCCCAAACTAACTACAGCCGAACTGAGGGCAAACGGAGAGGAAATTGGGTTGGCTGGTTCAGACTTAACTGATTACATCCAAGAAAGAGAGCGAGAGATTCGTCAGGCGGAACGAGAGGAGCGGAAGACCCAGTTGGAAGCAGAAGAAGCCCACAAGATAAGGGAACATGAATACCGCATGCGAGAACTGGAGCTCAAGACACAAACTAAGGGAGAAATAGATGGAGTGGAAGGAAATTCTTCTTCACATGGTGCAACCCATATGAGTGGACATGGTTACCATGCCATGAAGTTTCCCTTAGCTGTCTACGATCAGTCTAAAGAAAGATTTGATCAATACGCATCTCGTTTCGAAGCAATGTCAATCGCTATGGGGCTGGATCGGACCAGATGGGCTCTTAAACTATCACAGGGATTAGTCGGTTCGGGATTTGAAGTGTACACACGCTTACCACCAGGACAGGAAAATAATTACCAGGAATTAAAAGCCGCTTTGATGAAACATTTTGACATCACAGCACAAACGTATAGGAAGAAGTTTAGATCGGCTAGACGAGAGCCGGGAGAACTATTCGCCGCATACAGTCTAAGGCTGAAATCCTATCTCCAGAAATGGATGGACTTGGCAGAATTCAAGAGGGATTATGAGAGTCTCGAAGAGATGATGGTGGTCGACCAGATGCGAAAGCAAATGTCGAAACCTCTCAGAACCTTCTTGGGAGAACAAGGGGCGGAACGGATTGATGTTGTGAATAAGCTGGCGGAACGATTCGTGGAAGTACATGGTGAAACTGAGGAACTAAGTACTCAAACCAAAGGTCAGGAGAAACCAGAGAAAAAGAAACCTAAAAACTGGGAAGGAGAAAAAGGGGAACCTTATATAAAGCACACAGAGGAGAGTTCAGAGAAGGTGAAGGTAGGAAACCAAAGCACCTCGAATTCTCAAGCGAAACGACAGTGGTCCGAGAAGTGGTGCTCGATTTGCAAGGCGGCCTCGCATAACACGAAGGACTGTAGATCGAAACCTAAAAGTTCTTACTTCGCAGCATGCAAAGTGATTCCTACATCGGTGATCACAGACAAGGCTGAGGTCGGCGAAGGAGAAAGGAACAAAAAGGACACACGGAAACCTAGGAAGGGAACATGGTGTACACACTGCCAGTCGATAACACATAATACTGTGGACTGCAGATGCAAGGCAAACGATGCCAATTGCATAACCAACCTCGAGGAATCAAAAGAGGAAGGCAAGGAAACGGTCAAGGAGATGAAAGACACTCAGGACCAAGAGAGACCACCTGTGGTTGAACTGATTGAAGTCAATGGCCAGCAGGTTGATTGTCTCTACGATACAGGTTTGGATGGGGAAGCGGTGGTAGACGCCAGCTTGGTAAGCCCAGACCAACTTACAGGGGAGACCATAGAGCTAAAGCCGGCAATGAGGAGTGCTGTTACCATGACGCTGCCAATCGCCAAGGTGGAGATTAAATCCAGGTACGTCACGGGCATTATTCCAGCTGCTGTATTATCTGACTCCTTATTTCCAATGATCATTGGCACGAAATATGTCTTTTTGGGGATGCCCAAACAGCAAACCCACAAGGGAACAGTAGTCAGTGGATCTCAAGGGAAGGAAAAAGAGGCAGAGACTCTATGCGACAACTCAGGGATAAGAGAATTGCATACTGCCCAGAGGAAGGATACTACGTTGCATCCTTGCTACAGGAAGCTGCAAAGAAGTGCTGAGCCACCAGAACGGGGACAGTACTTTCTGAAGAATCAACTACTCTATCGGAGAGCTGGGAGGGGAGATAACTTGCACGAGCAGTGGGTGGTTCCAGAGACCCACCGTCCTCACATTCTTCAGAGTGGACACATCATAGGCGAGAATCGACATATGGGTGTCAGAGAGACCTTGCAGCAAATATCCGGCCATTATTGCTGGCCAGGAATGACCGGAGATGTACGCCGGTGGGTGAAGTCTTGTTCGGAGTGCCAGAGAGCACCACCCAACAAGCGAATTAAGAGGAAAGTAGCTCTTAAAGTGGAAGACAAAGTGGAAGTGTGGAGTCCAGCAGAGACCAATATACTCCAAGTAGGATGGAAAGGACCTTATCCTGTGGAAAAGGTGGTGTCCAAGAACATCTACAAAATACGGATCGGGGAAGAGAAGAAAAATCTCCCTAGACATCTCATTAGGAAATATGAGGAGAGATCCGGGAGCAAAGCTTCGCACTTTATGGTGATGGCAGCCATTGGGACAAAGGTTACCAGTCCAGACGAAGACCAGAGATCGCCAGTACAACATAGGAGGACCTATGGGACAGTACGTGATAGGTCAGATTTACCCAACGACAGGAGGAGGGAAATCACAAGTCAGGGAAAGGACAAGAGTGAAAGTTTCACCGGTAACCAAGTTCAGAAGGGGCAGGTAACGTCGGGAAAGGCAAGAATTACCCAGGACTCAAACCGAAGATTGGCTGACCAGATACAATATCGCCCAAGATGGTCCTGGAAGAAAAAGTCCAGGAGGTTTGGGAAAGACGACTCGGTCCGACGAGGACGAGGCGGAGCATCCCCAGAGGCAAAGCCGGGGGAAACTAAGAGGACATGGAAGCAGTGTTACAATCAGGATGGGACAATCCGTTTGTATTGTGAGCCGTCGCTGACGCAAGTCGAAAGCAGGTCGACCGGACGTACAGGAGCGAGGAGCCAACACTAGTTTCAGTCGTTAGTAGTATAGTAGGGTGTCAATTAGAGCGCCTACTGGATAATGAAGTGAGCAATGTGAGGATCCAATCATATCATCAACACGTGATGTTAATAGCTACTTAGCAGAAGCTCAACGCACGGTGGATGTGATGGACGTTGTTGCTGCATCGGGACTTCACTGCGGAATACATCCTTGGAAAGGAGAATGTAGGAGCAGATTTCTTATCCAGACATCCAGCTCCGGAGGAAGTAGATTAGGGTTGTGGATCATGGGAATCAAACCTACAGTGAGAAAGATTCGACGCGGTCTAATCTCTTAAGAGGGGGCCTATGTCGTGAAATACTGAGAGTTAATGATTCCCAGATGGACGACTGCATACATCGACTGCCCACGTAGGAGAAGGGTTAAAAAACCAGGCAGGTGAACGGTTAATTCCCGAGTTAATGAAACAGAAGGATAACCACAAAGGATTGACCAGCGCATGTGTATGTAGGTCAAGTCGGGAGAGTCGACTACAACACAGGTAACTGTCGAGTGGAAAATTTGGTTAGCGACCAAGAGAGACAGCATCATGGACCAGTCTATTGCGTTCTGGAGGTAGGGATATACGGAAAAGCCCCAGATCTGGAATTTTCCACTGACAAGGAATAAAGAAGTCTGAATTTGCTTTGTCCAGCAATGTCAAGGACGATGGGACAAAGATGTTCTAGAGAGAGTGGCCACTTCTTGGGGTCAGTTGAGTGTGTGTGCCCCAACTGGACGGAAAGATAGAATTATGTGTCCTGTAATGAATAGAAATATCCTCCCTTATAATGGGATAAAGTGCTTGGCTACGGATTAATTTCAATTCGTGGACCTACATTAATTCTATAAAGGAACAGCGATGTGTATAAGGTATATTAAAATATAGTTTTAGGATATGAATATAGATGTGCGTGAATAGCATTTATCATTGCTTCCTATGAGTAGGAATAGTATAGACGATTAGGTGAATCTTCTATCCTATGTCAGAGTGGGTTTTTTCGGAAGCCTTTTCATTTCGGCTGGAGGAAAAGACACTCACATAGGAGAGAAGAGGAAGCAGACACAGATCTCATTATTAAATGTATATCACACAGGTTTCCATACCAGTGTGGGACTTATCAACTAAGAGATTACACAGAGGGCTGTGGTCAAGATCACCCAGTGTTGATAACCCACGAGAAAGCACTTTAAAGTCATAACGCACGACACTTGTGCATAAGACCGGAAGGAAAAGAAGTGTCATCTTAATAAGTCAGGAGGACAGAGAATGGAAAATAGACATCATACAAACTAAAGGAAAAAGACCCAAATTACTCAGTATCAAAGAGTTGCAAAGTGCGTACCAAGTGCATATATCAATTACCAAATATCAAGTGTAGAACTTTTTACAGAACACTATTAGAACATTCTAGAAACTCGATGTGTTTTCCAGAATGGATTAAAGAACGCTATAAGAAAGCAACGAACATTCATTTTTAGCGGACAGCAAATAGTGAGCAGGTTAAGTACATTTAATACAGTGGTGAACATTTTCATTACAAAGAACGGATTTATCTACAGACTCAAGCAGACGGAGCCGTCAGGGTGAGATCGTTCTGTGGTGTCTATATATCGTCCTGTACTTTAGCCGAGAGAAGAGACGAGAGAAAGACACGAAGACTATCTATCAACATCTTATCTAGCAGCCACACCAGAAGAACACTAGCAACTACACCGACAATACCCACCCATACACCAGACATAGTTTTAAATTAAATCTTTTATTTAATGTGGAAAAGAACTGTTGTCGAAGTATGTGTTGAGAGAATAATAGAGAGAGAGTGAAAGAAAGAGATATATGGAAGGGAAGACAGAAGAGAAGAGTGTAGACGAAAAGTCAGTCAATAATCCCAACAGATAATCAGTTTAAAGATGTGCATGTTGATCCCAATCTCTTCTCGGGGAAACAACATCACAGCACTTCACAAACATACACCAAGTTCCTCCCGCGGGAACTTTTTAAAAAAAAAAGTGCTTATACTATACAGGAAATCAATTGGGGAACCCGTTGAGGCCACTGAGACAGTTGCCTGAATAAATACACATTGTATTGTTTGGCGCTCACAGAAGGAGAAGAAGGAAGTAGAGACTAAAGGATGCACTAGACAACATAAAATTTGAAAGCTATAGTTACCGACCGGGATTCGAACCTGTCACCTCCAAATGACGACAGCATCGAAGTACACTTGTTCCTGCAGCGAGGCGCTGTCGTCATTTGGAGGTGACAGGTTCGAATCCCGGTCGGTAATTATAGCTTTCAAATTTAATGGTGTCTAGTGCATCCTCTAGTCTCAACTTGCTTCTTCTCCTTCTGTGAGGGCCAAACAATACTGGTTTTTTGTTTTGCATATCGTTGCAGTCAACAACAGGATTTCTCAGCTGCTGTTGATGTACTAGGCAAGTTCACGCTCAGTAGTTTGCCATTGCTTTCTGAGCGACCGGCTCACATACCCCGTAAGTTACCAACGCTGCGAGTACCGCTGCCGATTCTCGCACATGTTACGTTACTCCCGAGAATATACGGGGTTACGGAGAAAGAAAACAATACTATGTGTGTTTATTTATGTAACTTATACCATCCAGAAAGATTTATAATAGCAGTATCTTTAATAGTTGCATATCCTTTTACATGACGTTTGCAGTCAACACCAGCATTTTTTGCTGCTGTTGGCGTCTTGGGAAGTTTTACGTTCAGTAGTTTGCCATTGCTTTCTTAACGACCGGCGCCCATACCATTTCGTAGAAAAACCAGCGCAACGAGGTCTGCTGCCTAATCGCGCGCAGCGTGTTTCGACGCGGGTATACGGGATTACGAATCGCGTCCGTAACCTTTTCGCCACGGAATCCCGCAATAGCAGTATCAGAGAGTGCATCCGCTTTCATGGACGGGAATGATTTAAGAAAGAAAACTTTCCATAATTTTAATGCTCACTTATCAACGCATGGCGCCTTTCTTGGTAATTGAATGAGTTGATATTATCACGCAGGAAGGATTCGGTGTAGGGGTTATATCGGTGGGCTGTCCTCTGATCCCGCTGTGGAAATCCATTTAAGGAAAGACAATAAGGGCATTTTTATGCTTCGGGCCTGGGCTGTTAGATGGGGACGCTGGAGATAATGAATAGGTTTTAATGAGGCCGTAGACGTGTATTTTTAGGGTTTATCTCTGGGCCCAGGTCGGGGTTAATTTAATGGAATCGAGCTCCAACACTAACCTGGAGCATTTTGCCCGAGTTCATGCAATTTCATTGTGATTCTGGACAGGATGAAGAAACCACAACACGGGGTGGGGTCTGTAGAAAGTTCTCGTGGTGACGGTATAGGGTTAGAGCTGTGGCTTTCGCTTGGGACAATGGATTTTCCCGAGAGCAGTAGCTTTTCCTGGTTGTGTGCAATACGGTCTTTCGTTAGAGCAATTACATTTTATGGTTAGAGCAATGGCGTTCCCAGTTTACAGTAACAACTTTCCCAGCAAAGATTAGAGCAAAGGCTTCCTTGGTTTCTACCTTGACTTTCTTGGTTAGAGCAATGACTTTCCCTAGTTAGAACAATGTCTTTTTATGGTTAGAAAAATGGCTTTCCCTAGTTAGAGCAATGATTGTTCCTGGTTATAACAATGCCTTTCTATGGTTAGAACAATGACTTCCCAGTTTAAAGCAGTGTCCTTCCCTGTTTAAGAGTATTCACTCTCCCTGGTTAGAATGTACCATGACTTCAGACTTTACGTGGTGTTAACCTCCTGTTCTTGAACAGTTGATGCATTTTCCGTTGCTTTGTACTGTTGAACTGAGTTTGAACACTTATTTTGTCATAGTCACTCAAGATCACATTCTTTTTTCTCTTAACACCACCGCTACCACTACCATCACCACTACCATTACTACCACCACTATTACCATCATATCTACCACCGCCGCTACCACCTCAGTTATCATCACCATCGTAAATAGTACGATAACCGGACGCTAACCATCATTAGATACAACAGTACTCCCTGACATTTCCACAACGATGGCAAACACAGCAAAGGAATTCAGAATCCATTCATTTCACTGATTGCATCCAAAAAGGTCACAGCTGTTGGTCTACAAGAGCACTTCCGTTCTGTAAACCCAACAACAAAGTCCCATTAACCAAAATAAATACATTTTCAGACATTGATTGACACGGCTCTGTCAAGCACAAGGGTTGAAAAGTAGGTCGACCGTTCAGGTGATGTCGTGCCTTCACCGAAATTAGTTGAATAGCCTTTGCAGGAAGTAGCAGTCAACCCCAGAATTTTTGATTGTTTGTGATTCACAGAAGGGACAGAGTCATTTGGAAGGGATGTGTTCAAGCGACTTGTCTGGAGATGTCCATCTCTGTGTTTTGTCAGTTGCATATCTTTACAGGACGTCTCAGTCAACCCCAGCATTCTTGGCTGTTTGTGATTTATTGGCAAGTTTACTTTCAGTAGTTTGCTTTCTGAACGACCGGCGTTCACACCATTATATGAAAACCAACACAAGTCCATCTTCTGCCAAATCGTCTGCAGCTGTGTTTTGAACGCGGTAAGCAGAAAGAGACCGAGTCATATGGGATAAAACCCGGCGTAATGAAACTAACCCTTTCTTTTTAAATTTTCGTTTGTTTGTCATGAAACCTAACTGAGGCCGTATTCGCCATTGTAGGGTAACGGGTACAAGAATTCATCGTTGAAGCACAATCACCCGGCCTCATGTCTGCCTCGCGTGACAGAAATCTTCACTCGGAAGGGAGATGGCCATGAGGTTGTCACTCTGGGGGTCGTGGCGGCTTGTTGGAGAGATGTGTTTAGTGACATTTGTGAAGTTGTTAGCTTGCCCTGTACCTCTTCCTCTTGTGGAGCTTTCGCGTGCAGTCGAAGTATGTGTGTGTTGCTTAAAGCTCTTGTTTGTGTCATCTGCGTATTTATTATTTATTGTCTGGATTTTCTTTCTGATTGTCTTTCTGTCTGAATGGCTGTTTTCTTCCGTTTGTCAGTTCGCCCGGCTGATCGTTCATTCTGTTTGTCTGTCTGTCTGTTTGTCTGTCTAATAGTGAAAAATATCAGTGAGCAGATCACTGGACCTGGCAGGACATTGTCATATGCCGATGATGTTTTAGTGTATCGTCAGGGTAAGGATAGAGAGCAGGTTGCTGTGGAACTACAAACCGAACTCAATCGCATAAGTACTTGGTGTGATGAAGCTGGGGCAATGGCCAACCCAACAAAGGCAACAGTGACTTGGTTCTCGTTGAATAATCATATTGTCAACACTCCAACACCAACTGTAATGCTGTGTTCAGAGACGGTGGAAAAAACGCAGGCAATGAATTACCTAGGGATACGGTTTGATCGAAGCCTTGCTTATAATGTGCACATAGACCAGGTGATAACAAAGGCCAAGCGGGGTTTGGCTGCGATGCGGGTGATGGCGGCAGCAAACTGTGAGCAGCGCCATCTATGTCTTCTGTACGAGGGGCTGGTCATGTCTGTGTTGGAGTATGCAATGGCAATCCTGACTCTCAGCCATAAGCAGATAGAAAGGATGGAAAGGATACAGAATGAAGCTATGCGCATTGTTCTTGGATGCGCTACCTTCTTGATTTTCCAACCATTGAAGAGAGAATACAAGTTTGCAGGGCACGCGCCTACCTCAGAGTTAACGCAAACACACAACACCAACTGCATAGTGAAATTAGGAAGGTGAAGGGCAGCAGGTTAAAAAGAGGACGGTCGTGGATGGGTCAAGCCGAAGACATTCTTCAACAGGTGTGTTCACTTGAGGACTTAGAACCTGGCGAGGAGTGGGTGCAAGTGCCAACAGACTTCTGCACATCCTTTTCAGTTTGCATCCAACTAGATAGGAAATGCAGACAAGAAAATCCGGCTGCTGTAGAGGGTGAAGTACAAGCGTTGATTTTCGAGAATTCGCTAGACTGTGATGCGGTCATCTACACAGATGGGTCGGTCGTCCGACATGTGAGAAGCTCATGGGCCTTTACAGCTCGGGCCGGAGGGAGAATTGTGAAGGAGGACTCTGGTGCTTTCACTGAAACTACAAGTAGCCTGACCATGGAAGTCATGGCAGTAAGTAAAGCAATAACATGGCTCGAGACACAGACATTCACTAGGGCTTGTTTCCTTAGCGACTCAATGAACATGATCAAGAGGATAGAGGAGGGGTCGATCCGAAGAGAATGGTTGCTGCCTCTGCAGCGGTTTCGGCTGGCAAAGATTAGTTTCATCTTCGTGCCAGGGCATGCGGGAGTACAAGGAAATGAGCGGGCTGACAAGCTCGCAGGTGAGGCTACTGTGGAGGGTGGACGCGCCATGGACCAGGCCGACATTCTGAATGCTCTACGAGAAGTAAGACTTTTGCGAGAACCAAGTGAAGACTGTGAATCTACAACCATGGTCAGACTGCGAGAACAGCAAATTAAAAGAGGGGTGGCCGAACAAGAACACTACTCAGGAAGCCAGAGAAGATTGATAAACCAACACAGAACTGGCGTCGTTAGCCGCTACACGCTGCGGGATTTGCTGAGGAGGGGATCCGAGCACTTATGGACTGAATGGTTCGATGTGCAATGAGGATGATCTGTCGACTAACTAACTAACTAACTAACTAACTAACTAACTAACTATATAGCCCATGTCCGAAAAGTCCAGAAATACAATCCACGACACAGAGATCTTATCTTCTAATCTCATCCCATACCCCTGCACTCGCTATATTACTGTTGTCCTCACCTGGGTTCTTCTTCTTCTTCTTCTTCTTTTTCTTCTTCTTCCCCTTCTTCTTCTTCTTCTTCTTCTTCTTCTTCTTCTTCTTCTTCTTCTTCTTCTTCTTCTTCTTCTTCTTCTTCTTCTTCTTCTTCTTCTTCTTCTTCTTCTTCTTCCTTCTCCTCCTCTTCGTAGAGGTGAGAACTGGAATATGTGTAGAGAAATCAATATTCAAATTGAAGTTGTTTTATACGGGGCCAGTTTAGGCAAAATAATATCCTCTGACCTGCATATGGTCAACTATTCTTCCACGAAAATGTTTGGCCGGCGTGTTGACAGTTCCGCAATCGCCTTCATCAATATCCCTATCCCTTTAGATTATTTAACAGGTGGTACATCAGTCTGTTTTATCCTTTGCGGATTCTGAAGATTGCTGCTCGTTTGCTTCTGTGTCGTGTGTATTATGCATTATCTTTCATGTTAGTAAACTGATCATTCTCATGCCATATTGAACTACTAGTCCACAAGTGCTTACGAATTGCATTTGTAACTTCTTCGCCACGGCGCCGGTGGAGCACCAGTAAATAAATGACAGTCCATTGTTCAGGCCTACCCGCTTGGTAAATGGTGCTAAACCCATATTCTTTAGGGGCACCAGGGTTGCTGGACATGACATTCGTGTGCCACACAGATGAAGCATTTTGTGTGATATTCACTGGCACAGAAACGGAGCATTATGTGAACGACACGTTTCCGTGAAGTTAGAACCGCGACTAACTAGCAGTTTTACTTTATAGTAAACATTCCATATGAAGAACCAAGCCCTGAACACAGTAAAGCAGACAGGATATCTCTGTCTGTCTGTCTGTCTGTCTGTCTGTCTGTCTGCCTGCCGATATACCTTTCTCAATATCTCCCTCAGCGTGTAGCGACAAACGACACCGGTTCTGTAGTAGTTGACTATTCATCTTTGGCTCCCCACGTAGCTCTGGTGTCTAAACTTCACTCCGAGTGACTTGATGATCTCAGTCTGATGAAAGTTGCAGAATCGCATCCATCACTTGAGACCTTTATTCGTCCTGCCTCCTTGAGGTCGTGCGGGGTATCAGCCTGGTCCATTGCTCGCTGGTTTCCCACAGCAACCCAGCTAGGAAACCTACCTGCTCGTTCGTTTCCTCTGACACTTATGTGCCTTGGCCTGTGTGCTCTGGTTCCTAATGCATTCACACCTGTCTCTTTTTCAGCTTTCAACAGATGTAGACTAAGCCACCTCTACGCTCACATTCTTGGCATAATAAGATGAGTACATTTGAAAGTTTTGATTATCACTCAGAAAAGTTGGTGGGTGTTAGATAAAGATGTAGATAGAAGCTGTTATATACTAAACAACAATAAACATAGCCACGTAGAGAATATAAAGAAATAAATAGAAGAGGACAAACATAATTAAATAGAGGAGGGACTTATGTGTATGTTTGTGTGTGTGTGTGTGTGTGTGTGTGAAAAAGAGAGAGAGAGGCAGAGAGAAAAGGGGAGAGATGGGGGGAGGCAGAAAAATAGAGAGAGAGAGAGAGAGAGAGAGAGAGAGAGAGAGAGAGAGAGAGAGAGAGAGAGAGGGTAGAGAAAAGAGGAGAGACAAAGAGAAAAGAGAAACACGGAGAGAAAGCGGAGAGATCCCTGCAAGATCATAATGTATCATGTAGGTACATTTTCCTGGGCAAACCGCTAATCTACCCGCGTACGACATAGTTGATGGACTGAACAGTTCAACGGAGAAGCTTACACTGACATAAAAACCCAGAGTGGATAAGTGGATAGATTGATGGACAGGGTAAACAAATGCGCAGGGGAAACCACTGACACCGAATCGAATATCGACAGGAACATTCCAGATAGAACACAGTTTAATGGCGTCTGATCACGCCGCTCGTGACCCGGCCCTTCCAGTGCTTGGCATTGTTAATAATTGACTCCACTCGCCCTGGTGAATGTCAGGGACTCTCAGCTTGTTGTTAACCTTGGTTCTTTGTTTGGTCTTATTTACCGCTATGGTACCTTCTTGCCACCACCATATAGTTTCTGTTAGTTCAGCTCAAAGAGTTAATCTTATAGCACCTTATAGTTGCTGCTAGTTAAGCTCAGAGGGTTAACCTTATAGCACTTTATAGTTGCTGTTAGTTCAGCTCAAAGATTTAACCTTATAGCACCTATAGTTGCTGTTAGTTCAGCTGAAAGAGTTAATCTTATAGCACCTTATAGTTGC